>WBNM01012684.1:52836-65662 GCA_013399055.1 Ramphastos sulfuratus | reverse complement strand
CTCCAGAGAGGGAGACTCTGCAACCCCCCTGGGCAGCCTGTGCCAGTGCTCTGTCAGCCTCACAGGGAGAAAAGTCCTTCCTCAGGTTCACATGGAACCTCCTGTGCCTCAAATTTGCACAGGACAGGACAGATTCCTGAGTCTTTCTTACTTCTGCCTCCCAGAGGGAGGGGTAACTTCTAAGGCTGCTTCCTATCGTGGCCCTGGTTTATTGTCTGTAAAAACCTTCGCCCTTTGGGTCCTGCTGTTTACTTCCTCCAACAATCTTTGTAAGAGACCTTATGGAAATCAGTGTAAAAAGATGGGGACCCACAGCAAGATTATTAAGTTACCTTTATCTGCTCTTCCTCTGTTTTTTTTCCCCTCTTATTCAGTGTATGGCTGTGTCATCACAAGGAACAGGGTTAGCAATCAAAACCACTCAGGCTGATAAGACCAGAACCCTGTATCCCACAAGCAATTAAGCCTTGGGCACCCCAGAAAAGTGAGCAAAGGGGAGCATGACACCACAGTGGGCAGAGCCAGAGGGTGTGAGGTGGAGTTTGGCTGGGTTCAGACACAAAGTGCACTGGATGCCTTCTCTGTAGCAGTGTGGGCAGCAGGGAGATGGGCTTCAAAAGGCATGGCAGCAACCTGGGTCTGAGCTCTGGAGCTGGCTGCTGTGGGAATGAGGCCAGCCCTTGGCAGGAGGCTTCACATGGGAGGGCTAAAGCCCCTTGCCCCCACCATGCTCTCAGTGGCTCTGGCAGAGGAGAGCATGGCCAGCCTGCCACCCAGGGGGCTGTGGCAGCAGGAGTGGTGTGGGCAGCTGAGGCAGTGTGAGCATTGCCTCTTTAGCTGTGTGGCTGCAGCAGGCTGCTGGTGAACGAGGATCAGATGCTCCTTTGGCTTTCTGGTTGTGCTTCTTTCTCCTGTCTGTAGCTGTCCTCTCCACCGCTGTGCTTAGCACACACTGCCTGAGCTGAGGGCTGTGACTTGCTGCTCATTGGGGGCATCTCTGCCTGCACCTTCTGCCAGGCAGAGGCAGAGCAGCAAGATGGTTGCTGTCTCCCCCAGAGTGCAGACGATGCCACTCGTCTCTTGGCCCTGTAAGACACCATCCCCACCCAGAGTCAGAGAGGGGCACGACCATGTCAGGAGACAAGCTGGAAGCCCACCAAGCTCCTGCTGAAATGAGGGGGTCTGCTCTTGCAAGCTGCCTTCCTCTGGCTCTGCCTTCTCCTCCTTTGTAGGGCAGGACTTCACGTGCTAAAAAGCTTGTAAGGAGTTACTTTCTGAAAGGCCTGAAGAAGTCCAAAGGGTATGCTGAGATCACCTCCTCTGGGGGATGGAAAAAACCTGATGCATTGCTGCAAGTACTCCTACCCGACCTCTCCCCCCGGCTGCCAAGGCCATGGGTTTGTCTGCCTCTCCCAGTCTGATGGTTTGGGAGTTATCCACCCCCCCGACTCTGTGAAAATCACCCAGACTGGACTCAGCCAGCTGGAAGTTAAGGACTGAAGCTCTATTCACAGCTTAGCACAATTTACAAGCAGAGATATACACAACAGACAGGAATAGTTACAGACATAGACAAGTTAAAGGTAATACAGAAACACAATTCCCCTCCAGAAATCAGAGTGCCCAGGAGAGGCTCCCAACCACCCTTCCACCTTCTTCCCACCCCTCTGCCTTACCCCAGGGTCTGCCTTACGTGCAAGGTGAGTTTGGAGGATGGGCAAGGAGGTTAGAAGCAGAGTGGTTAGTTGGGTTACACAGATCCAAGCAGAAGAGAAACAGACTCCAACAGAGAGAGACTCTCTGTGTTATCTATATTTGTGTCCTTGCTTTTATACATCTCAGCAAGCCTATGAGTGAAGCAGACCTCACCATTGTTTGCTTTTCACAGCCTATCATCTAATTTTTTTCCATTAAAACATGCCAATTAGCCTCAAAGCAGCACACCCAGACAGCAGAGATCTTTGCCAGGGCAGGATTTTGCTACCACAGCATCCTATAGGCACTGTACTTCCCCACTGGGTCCTAGGGGATCTATTTAGGTAGTGAAATGGCCTCTTGCTTCATTTAGAAATGGGATTCAAGATGATAATTCCTATCACCAGGATATATTAAAAAAAAAAAAAACCAAAAAACAAAAAAACATTATTCCCCCTTTTTTTTTTTTCTGGTACACAGAGATTAACTGTGACAAGGCCAGAGGTGGCAGAAGTGTGGATTACTTCAATTTTTTTGCCTGCCTCTTCTGTGTGGTCCCACTGGTAGGATTAGCACTGACCTGACTCCTTCCCATGAGGTGTGAACAAGGATCCAGCCTGACTCTTTCCCATGACTAGTAATGAGGTGTGAACTGGGATCCAGCCTGTTCCTCTGCTCTATCTAAGTCAAATAGAAAAAAAAAAAAAAAGTGAGCAATAAACATGAATGCTAAAAATGTACAATCCAGTTCCAGGTAAAGGCAGTGTGCAAACTCCTCTGTAATGCTCTCTGACACACAGAAGTTGCCCTGGATTGTTACAATTCAGTTTGCTGGCAAAGCAATATTCAATATAATTATAACATTCAATATAATATTCAATATAAAGTAAACCAGGAGGAAAATGTGGTTCTGGACTAAGCATCTGAGCAGTGTAGAAACAAGTGCTGGTGGGGAATGGAGCCTTCAGATCCAGCCTGAAAACAAGTACTGTGTCCAGTTCTGGAGCCACTATTACAGGAGGGCTATGGAGGTGCTGGAAGGTGTCCAGAGAAGGGCCACGAGGATGAGCAGAGGGCTGGAGCTGCTCTGCTGTGAGGAGAGACTGAGGCAGTTCGGGCTGTGCAGTCTGCAGAGGAGAAGGCTCCCAGGTGACCTTCTTGTGGCCTTTCAGTGTCTTAAGGGGGCTACAAGAAAGCTGGGGAGGGACTCTTTAGGATGTCAGGGAGTGACAGGACTGGGGGGAATGGAACAAAGCTGGAAATGGGGAGATTCAGCCTGGATGTTAGGAAGAAATTGTTCAGCATGAGGGTGGTGAGAGCCTGGCAGGGGTTGCCCAGGGAGGTGGTGGAAGCCTCATCCCTGGAGGTGTTTAAGGCCAGGCTGGATGAGGCTCTGGACAGCCTGATCTAGTGTGAGGTGTGTCTGCCCATAGCAGGGGGGTTGGGGCTGGCTGATCCTTGTGGTCCCTTCCAACCCTGACTGATTCTATGTTTCTAAGTGCTGGTAGGGGCTGGAGCCTACAGATGGGTTCAAGCTCACATGATCTAATATACTTCAGTTGCTTGCCAAATGCAATGGGAGAGTATTGGAGGAGGAATGAGGAAAACAATTGCTCTGAAAACTGGCTCTGTTTTCTCCAGCTCTGAACAGCTGTTTCCAGTCCTGCTTTTTACCCACTTTGTAAAAGGTTAAATAAAATTTGAGGGGAAAAAAAAAACAAACACCAACAAAAAAACCCCAAACCCAACAACAACCAAAAAAAACCCACCAATGGAACAAAACAAAAAAAACCCAAACAAAAAATCCACCAAGAAAAAAACCCAAACAACAAACCAAAAAGTGAAATTGAGATTAGGCAAAGAAATAAAAAGTTTGGGGGAGGAACTGGATTTTTGAGCCCTGGTGGTGCTGCTTGGCCTGCCAGGTTGCCAGCAATCTGCTGTGTGCATAGAAGACAGCGTGGTGGAAATACCTACGAAGCAGTGAGAGCCTTATCGAGGCTCTGTACCAGGAAATTCACCTCTCTTTTGGCCACTTCGTGCACGATACTGTGGTTAAACCCATCACAACGTGTGCCTTATCAACCTCACTATCTGATGACAGCAGCAGCCCTCAGGAGACCAGGCTGACATCATCCAAAACCTCAGCAGTTGAGAGCAAAGGCTGAAGTATGTAACTAGGCTGCAAGCTGTGCTTGGCTGAGCCCATCTGTTTGTACTGAATTTGCAGGAACTCTGCTAGAGGAAGAGGAATATAAAACTCGAGCCCAAACGACTTCTTCAGAGTGCTTCTCACAGGCTGTTGTGCTGTTTAGCAAACAAATGCAGCAAGCAGAGGAAGTCTTTGTCCTCAGCAAGCTGAAAAAAGATCTGTTCCACAGGTTTCTGCAGCTTTGAGAAGGGTCAAAACCCCCCCCCCAACCCAACCCCAAAACAGTGTCACTGCCTGGAGGAAATGATGCCACTGGTGATTCAGAATGGAATCCCATTCCCAGCTGACCTAAATATAGTTGCATGTGCTTGTGAGCTTTGGGTTCATCCCACATCAGAGACAGAGGCCAACTGGTGAGCCACTTGGAGCTCTGAATGGCCACTTGCTAAGCTTCAGGCTGGCTGACAATCGTATTACAGGACCCTGGGATGTCAGGGGTTGGAGGGGATCCAACGAGATCCCAGGATCCCAGGATGTCAGGGGTTGGAGGGGATCCAACGAGATCCCAGGATCCCAGGATGTCAGCGTCGCAGGATCCCAGGATATCAGCGGTTGGAGGGGATCCAAAGAGATCACAGGATCTCAGGGGTGAGAGGGGACCCAAAGATATCACAGGATCCCAGGGGTTGGAAGGGACCCAAAGAGATCACAGGATCCCAGGATGTTAGGGGTTGGAGTGGACCCAAAGAGATCTTCCAGTCCAAGCCCCTTGCCAGAGCAGGACCAGACAATCCAGCTCAGGGCACACAGGAACACATCCAGACAGGCCTGCAAAGGCTCCAGAGAAGGAGACTCCACAACCTCTCTGGGCAGCCTGTGCCAGGGCTCTGGGACCCTTCCAGCAAAGAAGTTCCCCTTGTGTTGAGCTGGAACCTCCTGTGCTGCAGCTTCCATCCATTGCTCCTTGTCCTATCCCAGGCAGCAGTGAGCAGAACCTGTCCCCCCCTCCTGACCCCCAGCCCTCAGATAGTTATAAACATTGATTAAATCCCCTCTCAGTCTTCTCTTCTCCAGACTAAGCAGCCTCAGGTCCCTCAGCCTCTCCTCACCAGGCAGTGCTCCAGTCCCTTCATCATCCTCATGGCCCTCCCCTGGACTCTCTCCAGCAGATCCCTGTCCCTTGAACTGGGACTCCTTGATCCCTAGGCTCCTTGTTTGGCTGCTGCTGGTTTGCCACAGCAAAGCCTGCTGGCTCTGGCCTCTTGGCCTTCTTTCCTTTATTTAGGATGAGGGAAATTTCTTCAGTCATCAAAATAAGAACCAGGAAACTGAGCAGTTTTTCTTGTGCAATGCTCTGGTTTTAATTTGCTCTCCCTCTCCCTGGGTTCTTCACAACACCTTCGCTCATTTACGTCAGCCTAGATTTACCACACCCCATTTATTTCAGACCTGGATAGCACCATGGAAAAAAAAGATGATCAGCCCTTCAGAAGTGCTGCTTTTGGTCTTAAGCAAAAGATAATCACAGGGGACCATCTTCATTGTACAGCACCTAGAACGAGTGAGCCTAATCCTGCTTGGAGTTTGCCATACTGCAACTGTTCTTATATAGAATCATAGAATGGTTTAGGTTGGAAGGGACCTCAAAGATCATCCAGTTCCAACCCCCTGACATAGGCAGGGACACCTCCCACTAGTACAGGTCACTCAAGGCCTCATCCAGCCTGGTCCTGAACACCTCCAGGGAGGTTGTGGAGCACAGAAGCACCCAACGTGATCAAAGATCCCATTCTGTGCTTCTGTGCTCCACAACCTCCCTGGGCAACCTGTGCCAGTGTCTCACCACCCTCACTGCAAACAACTTCCTCCTAACATCCACTTTCAATCTCCCCTCTGCCACTTCAAACCCATTGCCCCTTGTCCTGTCATTACCAGACCTTGTCAATAGTCCCTCCCCAGCCTTCCTGTAGCCCCCTTCAGATCCTGCAAGGCCACTCCAAGGTCTGCTGGAAGCCTTCTCTTCCCCAGGCTGCAGAGCCCCAACTCTCTCAGCCTGTCCTCACAGCAGAGCTTAAAAACCCTGCTTTGAATGCTTGCTCCTGGTTGGGTTTTGTTTGTTTGGATTGTTCTTTTGGGTTGTGGGGGTTTTTTTGTTTGCTTGCTTGTTTTTCAGTTGCACTGCAAGCTTTCAGGGGGAAATGTAGCTGGATTTGGATGCTGAGTGCATGCACAGCAGCAGGAGGAGGTCCATCCAGCATGTGGATGCTAAGTGCTCTTTTACAGCCCCCATTCCCAGCCCCTCCCCAGGGCCATGCATGGCATGGTGGACCACACTGGAGAAGTGACCCTGGATGGGGACAGCACACATTTCCCCCTTCCCCCTGTGCTCTGGAGTGTTTTGAGGTGTCTGCATCTGCTGCTGGGATTCGAGGAATTGGAGTGGGTGGACTGTGAAGAGGTGGCAGGAGCAGGGAGTCACCGTGAAGGCAAAACTCTCTGCTGATCTCTCCCCACATGGAAAGTGAGCTGGGATCACAGGATCACAGGGTGTCAGGGGTTGGAAGGGATCCAAAGAGATCACTGATCCAGAGCAGGACCAGACAATCCAGCTCAGGGCACACCGGAACCCATCCAGCCAGGCCTGGAAAGGCTTCACAGAAGGAGACTCCACAGCCTCTCTGGGCAGCCTGTGCCAGGGCTCTGGGAGCCTTCCAGGCAAGAAGTTCCCCCTTGTGTTGAGCTGGAACCTCCTGTGCTGCAGCTTCCATCCATTGCTCCTTGTCCTATCCCAGGCAGCAGTGAGCAGAGAGACTGCCTGCCAGGACCTGCACTATACCCTTGGTCTTCTCTGTGTATCTGCCAGAACCATGTGAATCTCCTGAGAGACTAGCTGAGAACACTGGGTCAGGCTGGTGTCTGGTGGATGCTTGTCTGTTATCCTCTCCCCTGCCCCAAATCCTCAGGACAGGCAGCTCAGGGAGTCAGGACTGGTGCCTGCCTGAAGAGCTGCAGGCAAGCCACCACCTGGGAACCCCATGGGAGCTGGCTTGCAAAAGAGGCCTCCACCTTCCAGGACAGTAATCACATCATCACTGTGCTCTCCTGGAACTCATAAATGATAGTTTCTTACCTTCCCATTATGCCTGCTGACCTCAAACAGTGGTGGGGCTGGTGTGACTAACCAGCCAGGTTACCAGCATGAGTCCATCAATGTGTAATGGTTTTGGTTTTGTTTCAGTATGCAGTAGGGAATCACCTGGCACCGAGACTGCTTTTCTTGTGCTCCTTGCTACTTGTGCTACTTGTGCATACACAAGTATATATTAGCTGAACTTTGGCAAAGGCATCTCCTACTCCCCCCTCCCAAGCAAAGCTGGAACCTCAAGGAAGAGACACTCTGAATATTTGCCCTTTAAACAACTCCTCTAAATCGTTTCTGTTGCCAAAGGAGTGAAAAACTAGACAAAACCAAAAATATATATAAAACCAAATCCTTTTACTGTCTCAGTGAAGACCTGGCTCAGGGCAAGGGCTGGAAAACAGGTCTGGTGGAAATACAACTTGCCCCTTCAGATAGAGCAGTAGATGAGGCCAGCTGTGTGGTGGGACTGTGGGAAGCCTCCCAGAACAAGTCTAGAGAGGTTGAAGTGGTTTGTTTGGGTTTGTTATGTTTTTAGGCATACTGTTATTCTCTATGTTGTTTAACATATTTCTTGATCTTTATGAACTTTAAGGAGCACTGAGAACATGATGTGCCATAGGGCATGGCTCACAGAAAGACTTGATTTGGAGATGGAGTGATTTTAAAATGTCTTTTCCTCAATGCATTCTAAAATATTCCTCCTCTGAAGCACACTTGGGTTGGTTGTTTTTTTGGTTTTTTTTCCTCTACTTGGTACCTTCATCACTGGCACTTAAACCTGGCCCTGCTATATTATTCAGTTAATGATTGCTTGCACTATTACAAGAAAATATGACTTTTAAATAATCATAGAACCAACCAGGTTGGAAGAGACCTCCAAGCTCACCCAGCCCAACCTAGCACCCAGCCCTATCCCATCAACCAGACCATGGCACTAAGGCTTTGCTTCAACACCTCCAGGGATGGGCACTCCACCACCTCCCTGGGCAGCCCATTGTTGTTTATTTTTTTAAACAACAGCTTATGAATTAAATGACAGTGGAAGGTGGTAGCAGCAGGGGTTTGGTAAGAAACACAGGTGGGCTTTTTTTTTTTTTTTCAGATGTAGTGACAGTTTCTGCTCCTGCTTTTCTGAGGAGCCTTTGAATGGCTCTTGTGAAATATGCTGATGGTCTGAGCAGCCACCTCACCCACTCCCCATGACAATTGCCACTGATTGACCACTTGCTGGTTTTCCTCACTGCAGCCCGAGAATGAGTCATGCAAAGTGAATTCCCCTTCGCTCTGGCTGCCCCCCCAGGCCCTCCCAAAGAGCTGCACTGACAAGAGAGGAGACTCTTTTTATTTTTTCACGCTGTGAAGCATTGACCAAACAAAGCTCTTCTGCTTCCACGGACGTCCAGGCAGTGCTTTTCACGGGTGTCACCTGAATAATGTTATGCTAGATAGGACAAACTGAAGCAGCACTGAGGATGTTATGTTGCGTGGCTAACTGATTCTGTGCTACTTTCAGGCCAGTAAAAAGGTATCATTTGCAAATAGCTTTACCAAAACCTGCTCAAAACCATTGCCATCCTTCGTGCAGCAGTATCTAAATGCTGGGTTTCGTTCTAGAATGAAACCGAGTTTGGGTACCTTTTCATAATTTCTAAATGACACATCTTGGGGAGAAAAAAAAAAGAGAGAGAGAAGAGAGGGAGAGAGATAAAGAGGAAAAAATTAAGAGATTAAGCACCGGGGGCTTTCCCGAAAAAAAAAATAAAATTTCTGGGAAAAAAAAAAAAAAAAAAAAGAAAGAAAGAAAAAAGAAAGAAAAAAGAAAGTAGAAAAAAGAAAAAACAAAGAAAAATAAATAAATAACAAAATACAAAAGAAGAAAAAAAAGAGAAAGAAAAAATAAAGAAAAAATGAAAGAAAAAGAAAAAAGAAGGAAAAAAAGAAAAAGGAAAAAAGAAGAAAGAAAGAAAAAAGAAAGATAAAAAAGAAAGTAAAAGAAAAAAGGAAAAAAGAAAAAGCATAAAGATAAAAGAGAAAGAAAAAGAAAAAAGAAGGAAAAAAAGAAAAAGGAAAAAAGAAGAAAGAAAGAAAAAAGAAAGATAAAAAAGAAAGTAAAAGAAAAAAGGAAAAAAGAAAAAGCATAAAGATAAAAGAGAAAGAAAAAGAAAAAAGAAGGAAAAAAAGAAAAAGGAAAAAAGAAGAAAGAAAGAAAAAAGAAAGATAAAAAAGAAAGTAAACGAAAAAAGGAAAAAAGGAAAAAAGAAAAAGCATAAAGATAAAAAGAGAAAGAAAAAGAAAAAAGAAGGAAAAAAAGAAAAAGGAAAAAAGAAGAAAGAAAGAAAAAAGAAAAAAAAGAAGGAAAAAAGAAAAGAAGAAAGAAAAAAGATAAAAATATGAAAAAATAAGAAAGGAAAAAAGGGGGGAAAATAAAGAAAAAAATAAAAGAAAAAAGGGGAAAAAAAAAAAGGGCAGGTTCTATTCGATCAGCAAACTTTGAGGTCTGCCTGGAATATGAATCAATTATTCACACAGCTCTGCTACTGCAGCTCAGCTATAAATACCAACAAACAAAAGAAGAAGGTATTCAGAATTTCCCGAGAGATATTCTCGAGTGAAAAGAAAGGAAAAAAAAAAAAAGAAAAATGAGAGTTTAAAAAGTTTAAAGGATTCTTTTAAACTTTGCATGCTGAGAGGAAGGGGACTGGATGAGGCACCCAGTGCCATGGGTTAGTTAATTGGAAGGGTTCGGTGATGGGTTGGACTCGATGATCTCAGAGATCTTTTCCAACCTGGTTAATTACTGCTGTGGTTCTGTGGGTGTGAGCCCTGCCTGAGCGCTGGCCCTTGGCAGAAGCTGTTCTGCTCCTGCCAGCCCCGCGCCCAGGAGGCAGCGCAGCCGGCGGCGGAGCCCTCCTGCCGCAGGCAGCCCCGCAGCGGTGTGAGCTCCCTGCAGGTGAGTCATGAGCGCCTCCAGCTCCTGCCTCCTGCCCTCCCTCCATCTCCGCCCCTGCCCACACCATCCACACGGACTAGGAATCCTCCTCCTCTCCACGGTGCTCGCCAAGGCGTTTCCTGCAAAATTCCCACCCGTATCCCTGGGAGCTGCGGTGCGACGAGTGGACAATGACTGTATGTCATGCTGCAGTGCTGCTGGAGTTTGTTCTGATCCCTGTGCTCTGCAAGGATCCAGGCTCCGAAGCGCTGAATTATGGATGAGCTGCTGTGACTCAGCACCAGTGAGAGGTTTTCCTCAGCTCCCGTCTGATGGGAGATTGCTCTGCTGCGTCGAAATCAGAGACTCACGGAGCAGTAGCAGGAGTTGTAGCTTGTGGCTCTTAGCCAAGGAACGAGCGGAGATGACTCTTAGCACAGACAACCTCCACCTCAGCTTGCTTTGGTCCTCACACTTGTCATAGACTCATAGAATCAACCAGGTTGGAAGAGACCTCCAAGATCATCCAGTCCAACCATTTTTAAATGATGGGGAGGGGGGCAAGTTTCATGCCAGTTTTCCTCGTGGTAAATGCATTCTTAGCTTTCAGGCTGGAGATCATTTTAGCTGCTTGCTCTTGCAGAAATGTCACCACTGCGGTTCCATGCCATGCTCATCTGTAAGGAGAGGGCCTGGTGACACCTCAGTCATCATCCTACTTCTCCCTGCTTGGGTTTTTTGGGAGCTATGCCCTTGTGCAGAAAGAAAGGCTTCTGCAGGTGCAGCTTGCCTGGCAGAGGTGTCACAGTGGGTGGGTGAGTGGGTGGTGGCAGCCCCTGGGACACCGGGAGCAGAGGCAAGAAGGGAGAATCATAGAATCATAGAATGGTAAGGTTGGAAGGGACCTCAAAGCTCATCCAGGTCCAACCCCCTGCCATAGGCAGGGACACCTCCCACTAGTACAGATCACTCAAGGCCTCATCCAACCTGGCCTTGAACACCTCCAGGAAGGTTGTGGAGCACAGAAGCACAGAATGTGATCAAAGATCACGTTGGGTGATTCTGTGCTCTGCAACCTCCCTGGGCAACCTGTGCCAGTGTCTCACCACCCTCACTGCAAAGAACTTCCTAACATCCAGTTTCAATCTCCCCCCTGCCAGTTCAAACCCATTGCCCCTTGTCCTGGCATTGCAAGACTTGCTTCCCAAGGAATGATTTAAGCCTCTCTGGAGTTGTGCAATGATCCTTCGGAGAGCGTTGGGAAAGCTGTGATTTAACCTAGATAGTGCAAGGAAAAGCGATGCAAAAATGTAGCTAATGAGGCTCTTGAGAAGCTGTCTGGTGGAAAGGGCAGCCTGATGGCACACTTCTGCAATGCTGCCCTTCGACAGGGCACTGCTCACATTTCTGGAGCTGGCAGATTTAGACTGCTGCGATGCTCCTTCCCCAGGTCACAACTGAGAAGATGACAGCTGGAAGATGACAGCTACTCCAGAAGCACAGCAGTGCATTCATCTGAGGTGTCATTGCCTTGGCAGTGCAGGATGCCTGTGTCCCTCCTATTCTGATGGCTCAAGGGCTCCTGGGTACAGTCTGGGGTGTAAGTTGCTTCCTAGAAAAAGCTGAATGGCTTCGATGAGTGTAGGACTCTGCCTCTTCAGAGCAGCTCACCGCAGGCACTGTGGTGGAGCCCCCATGCTAGAAAAGAGACAGTCTGCAGGAGCCACAAAAATGATTAAGGAAATTGAACATCTTCCTTATGAGGAGAGCCTGAGGGAGCTGGGGCTGTTCTGCTGGGAGAGGACTGACCTCATTAATGTTTATAAATATGTGCAGGGTGAGTGCCAGGAGGCTGGAGCTGGGCTCTGCTGGGTGATGCCCAGTGACAGGACAAGGGGCACTGGGTGGAAGTTGAGGCACAGGAGGTTCCATGTGAAGCTGAGGAAGAATTTTTTCCCTGCGAGGGTGACAGAGCACTGGAACGGGCTGCCCAGGGGGCTTGTGGAGTCTCCCTCTCTGGAGATATTCAAGAACTGTCTGAATCATTGAATCATAGAATCAGTTAGGGTTGGTAGGGACCACAAGAATCATCTAGGTCCAACCCTCTTGCTATATATATATGGATGCATTCCTGTGTGATCTGCTCTGGGTGATCCTGCTCTGGCAGGGGGGCTGGACCAGATGAGCTTTGGAGGTCCCTTCCAGCCCCTGACATTCTATGATTCTATGACATTGGAAAACTGCAGACCCCTGCCTCTGCTACAACCAGCCTGAATTTGTTGTTTTTTCCAGGAGTGTGCTAAAGCCAGGTTTTGGGAGAGACTGAAGGTTTTTTCTGTTGGGGAAATGAGTGTGCTCCCCGCTAAAACAAGGGAAGCACTGGAAGGAACTTCATGGCAGTGCCACCTGACTCATCCCCTGCTGAACCCAGTATTTTCTTATTGTAGAATTTCAACAGTTTTGGGTTTGGTTTTTCTTAATTGCATTTTGGGTTATCCAAAGCCTTGAATGGGTTTTCTTTACTCAAGGAGGAGTAAATAAATGCAATCACTTTGCATTGCTAAGCTAAGCTGAGAGAAGCTCTTATGAATGGTGCTATGGGCTTGTGGCTACAATAGACCTGGCTAGAGCCAGGCTTTGCTCTACACAGCACTGGGGACCAGTTCAAAAGAATGGATCAAGTAATACCAAGCTCCTTAAAAGGCTTTGGGAGCAGGTTGTGGGTTTGAGCAGGTTTGTCACTCCTGAGTAAAGCCAAGCTTGCAGATAGGCTTTATAAATGGAGGGAATCTCTGTGAGTGCTACAGGAAAATATTTTAATACAAAAGGGTACTCAGATTCAAGTTGGATAGAAATCTTGTCTTGTTCTAGGAATCACTGAAATTATGGGGGGGAGGGGGGAAGGTAA
>WBNM01012684.1:12978-52606 GCA_013399055.1 Ramphastos sulfuratus | reverse complement strand
GAAAAAAAAAGGGGGAAAGATAAAAAAAAATAAGGCAAAAAAAGGCAAAAAAGTTAAGGAAAGACCAAAAAAGGAAAAAAAAAAGGCAAAAAATGAAAAAAAAAGGGGGAAAGATAAAAAAAAAAAAGGCGAAAAAAGGCAAAAAGGCACAAAAGGCAAAAAATAGAGGCAGAAAAGGTAAAAAAAGGAAAAAAGCAAAAAAAATAAAGGCAAAACAAAGCAAAAAAAAAAGGGCAATTAAAAAGAAAGGCTGGTGGCAGTGCTTGCCAAAATCCGAGCAGTAACAGAAAGTGCTCCACAAGGTATGAAGGAAACAGCTCCAGTTTGGTTTGCAGATAGCTAGGTCCGAAGGTCTGAACACAGCTATTAACTGGTGGGCAGATGTGTAACCCTCTGCTAACAGTCACCACAGGCACTGCCCTCAGAGGAGCTGCCGAGCCCCAGATCGGAGGTGATGCAGCGCTCACATCCTTCCAGCACAAGTGGTGCTTGCCCGGTGGGTCGGCCTCGGCAGAGAGCGGAGGTGTAAATTCGCCTGCTGCACCGCTTTGCGTTTAGCAAGCGCGGAAGATGCTGGAGGCAGTTAGGACTCTCCGGGCTGGCTGTGTGCAAGCAGTGTACGTTTGATGAGCACATGGCTGGCTCAGATATGCCTGAACGCGTGGAGGGGGGGGGGCGGGAAATGGGCTTGAAGAGGTTACCAGCAGTGCTTCTGTTGCAACTTGGCTGTTTGAATCAGCAGCTTGCCATGCTTAACGTAAACAATTTGCAAAATGGTGTTGAGAAATGGCACTGCTTTAAGGGCTGAACTGCTTACCTCAGGTAGGAGGAAATGCCCAGGAGCCTCTCATGTTCCTCTGTTTTCCAGAAGCTGCAAGGCCATGGCTGCTTGTCACAGCCCATCAAGGCGGTCAGGACAAAACCAGGTTGGTGTGAGCAGCCTGTGCAGGGCATGTCCTTTGTGCAGCACCTGCACAGCCCTCATCCAGACCTGCAGCATCTCCTATAATGCTGATTTTGCCCCCACTCTTTTCATGCCAGGAGAGGTCTCCTTCACCAGCAGTGTCCTCATCTTGTTGGGTCTGGGACCCCCAGGTAGCAGTGCTGGTGGTGGGAATTAAACCTGACCTTCCTGCCCTCAGGGTGTTCCTGTCCTTCCTCCTGCCTGTCCAGAACCTTGGGTTTGTGTTCTTAAACAGGGCTTGAACTTAGGTTTCTAGAGGTGAAAGCACAATGCCTTACTGTAACTCATTCTACCAACCAGTCCTATCCTGAACCTAACAATATTTTAATCACAAAATCCAACCTCAAAACCCACATCATTTTCAGTTACTGTATTTCATCACCACACAGCTGAAAACAACTTTTTTTTTTCTATTTTTTTTTTTTAACCACCCTTTGTTTTTCTACAGTGAATCACAAACCATGGAATTTAACAGACAGAAAAGACCCAGAGACAAATTCTCTCTCTAACCCTGCTGTATGAAAGGAATAATGTCATGAGAGTAAAAAAAAAAAGCACTTCTTTACAGTCATATGGCTATAACAGAGTTACAGGACTCAGCCTCCCCTTTGACAAGCCAAATAGTTCATCTTAAAGAAGCCAAAAAGCATTGCTGCCTGCAAAGTATTGTTGGCAGTCACTGTCAATCAGTCAGTCTTGTTTTCATGAGCCCAGGGAACAGAACTTCTTTCCCTCAGAAGGCAATTTTGACACTCTCACTGATTTTAGCACTGTGCTTTCTGTCCTAGCATGTCCTCACTTTGCTGCTATTCTTAGCAAGGATCACACCAAGGAATAATTAACAATAAGGAGACTCTGGATCTCGGCAGGTTTGCCCACCAGTGACATGTTAGCCATCAGGAGTGCTTGGTGGGACAGCCACGAGTGGTGCGGAGGATTTTCTGGGAAGACAGGTCTGTGTTGGTCACTTGGGTTAACTGGTGAGCAAACCAGCACATCTGAATTTAAACAGGACAGCCAAGGGAGGAAGCCTGGTGTTCAACCTCCTGCTCCCAGGCAGCAGCCATCTTTCTTCCCATGGTGTTTACACTGGGAAAATCAATGGGAATTTCACAACCCAGCAAGGTGTTTACAGTTCCCAGCCTCTGCTTACAGATGTGCTGGGATAATGGCTCCTGGTATGTATTTGGCAGTTGTGCTGACGAAAGGGCTGGAAGGAAGAACTCGGGCCCAGGGGGCTGGTCTCATTGACCAGGTCTTAATGACAACAAATGTGAATTACTCCACATTTGAAGTCATCTTTCCAACAGCAGATGCCCTTGAGACCAGCTAATGTTTAGGTAAAACAAGAGCATAAGCACTGGTGTGGTAGACCTGCATAAAGACTTGGTTAGGGCAAGTGTTAGTAAAACTTCCCAGGTGATTAGAGACATCCAAGGATATCTCTTCCCAGGTGATCAGGGGCATCCAAGGATATCTCTTCCCAGGTGATCAGGGGCATCCAAGGTGAGGCCAGATACAGGCTGATTAGGCATTGCCCAGGGCTGGTCACAGTAGTGGCAGTGGCCAAGCCTGGGGCTACCCTGCTGGAGCCAACCCAGAGCTTTCCCACCCTTCCCTCTCCGGTGGTCCCTGGAGGGTGGGACAGAAGCAGCACAGGGCAAGTGGTGCAATCCTGTTCTCAATGGGAGCTGATTACTGTCTGTCATGTCTGGGAGGGAGGGAGGGACACACTTTGTGTCTTCATCAACTTTATGCATCTTCCTATATAGGGGTTTGCAAAATTAGAGTTCATAAAACCTCCCCCAGCCCCTTCCCTGAAAGCTACACCCACATTGTTCTCATGGATGACTCACTGTTAAAACCAAATATTTCTCCAGCTAGAGTTTTTGCTGTGGTATGTATTAGAAACATCTGAACAACTCAGGCTTCATGGGTGACAGTGAGATCATGCCCGAGTACACTGGCATAGGGCAGGCACTGGCACAGCTCAGGCATTGGCACACACTTTTACCCTATCTGTACACTCCTTTTCCTTTCAGTTTCTTGTATTTGCTTTTTATTTGTCCCCCTCCCCTGTCTCCTGGGTGTGTAAAATGCAAGTCCACAGATGCTTGTGTTCATCTTTCAAAGTGATGAAGAGAAATATAAAATGGCCTCATCCATTCCTTCTGAATAAACAGAAGATGGCTTGGCTGAGACAGCTGCAGGCTGTGTGGCCATGCAGCCAGGCTTGGACACNCTGGCACAGGCTGCCCAGAGAGGTTGTGGAGTCTCTTCTCTGAAGCCTTTCCAGGCCTGTCTGGATGTGTTCCTGTGTGCCCTGAGCTAGATTGTCTTGTCCTGCTCTGGCAGGGGGGTTGGACTGGATGAGCTCTTGGGTCCCTTCCAACCCCTAACATCCTGGGATCCTGGGATCCTGTGCTGGCATAGTTCTTTCCTATGCTCCAAGAGAGATAAATCAGATAATTTACAATTAAACAAAGGAAAATGTTAGATGAAATGGCAGACAAATCATCCTCACTCTGCCAGACTATTGAATAATTTGGTTCTCTAGGGCAGTGGCTGAGCTGGGCAGTGGCTGAGCTGGGCAGTCTGCACAGGATTTTTTGGGGAGTGATAGCACTGCTCTGTCCTCAGAGTGAGGTGTGTCTTCATCACTTTGATGTGTGCAACCCTGAAATCAGCAACACAGGAAGCCATGGGGGCAGAAATGTCAGAAATGGTAAAAAGTTTCCTGAGGTGATAAGAAGGCCATCTCTGAGGTTGTTGTGAAGGAAAATTCCAACGACTGCTTGCAGTATTTGGAAGAAACGAACATAGAGGTTGAGGTTAATGAGCATTCACATGTGAAGGTTGCTTACCTTTAGGTTATCCCCTGCTGGAGGGTTCTCTGTGGATCTGAGACATTCAGCCTCTTTTCAAAAAATACACTTTAGGGGTAAAATGAAGGATGCAGAAGTGAAAACCAAACCAAACCAAAACACGCCACCATGTATTTTGGGAAGTGTCTTGCAAGGAAAGCCACGTAGTTTGGGCAAGTGGTAAAGGCAGGGAGATCTGCTCTGGGAAACTAACCCACAGTGCAGCACAGTTTAGCTCAAAGGAGCATGGCACTGCCCTCGTGGCATGATACTGAGGTGATCCATATCTCCATTCAGCCCCTGCCTGTCCTGTCATCCGGTCACACCAGGGCTGCTGGCTGTGCTGGGGAGGTAGGGCTTGATGGGTGCAGGGAGGGGTGTACCTGCCACTGAGTCCCGGTCCTGACTGTCCATCTGCCTCTGTCCAACTCTTTAGCTCTTTAGGCATGCACCAGGGTGGGAAAAGAGACTCAATCAGCCTTCTGTGGCTGGGAGTGCTTCAGCTGCAGGGCAGGAGCAGCCTTTCTTCTGAGCCATGAGCGGCTGCTGAGGGCGATGAACAACTCAACAGGCTGAGCAGGTAGGGCAAGTGTGGTGGCAGAGCAAGTTCCCCTCACACTCCACCACCCACAGCACTCTACTGAATGAAAGTGTAAGTGTTAGGTGTGGTGTATGAGTTATGCATGAAAGGTTTGCTGTGTCCGAGGGTACACCCTCAGCTAGCAGCTAACTGCCATGAATGAGCCTTGGGGTGAGTCCAAGCTGACTTCCACTTGAGCGGATAGAGGTGTGGGATGCTGGCTTCAGTGGGAACAGGAAGAGATCCTCCGTGGCCATCCAAGGACAGCTTAGTCCATTAATGCAGTAGTGCTTGTGACTGCCTGTTTAGCCTTAATGCAGCTCTTTTGTGAGTCTGTTATTACCTGCTCACAGGCTACTTGCTGTGCGAGACCCATGTCTCATCTGAAGCACAGGGCACGAGGTAGGGGCAGAGGAGCTCTCTCCAGCGCCCATGGCATTGTCCTGTGTCCTGAAGCAGGACTCTGCAACAGGCTTCCTGTGGGCTCTTGGGCAAGCACTGTGACATGTGTATGGCAGGGACTGCACCAGGTCTTCACCAGCAACATAAGCCTGTTCTAAATATAGGAGCTTGATTTTGCAATCTTACTGGGCTCTGAGCTTTATGTAAGACAGTCAACAGCAGTGATGGCTTTCGGTCTAAACTGCCTATCCAGCCTCTCCAGATCCTGGCAGCAAGGAGACCAGATTGCTGCTGGCAGCAAAACCAGTTAAAACAAAAGGGTTTATCTCCCAGATGTGACACCACACTCTAGCTCTGCTTCTGACCATCTTTCCAATCTCAGCTTAAGGTGCTGCAGAGGCTCTGCTGGTCTAGCTTCCAGCAACCCCTAAACTGGTAGCTAAAAGGCTGGCTGCAGATCCCTATGCCCTCTGACAAATCAGAGACTGAAATGGAGGAAGAGCCTGGAAGCAAATTCTGAAGCAGTGAAAAATGGAAGACAAGGGACTAGAGCAAGCTCAGAAGGAAAAAGCTCACATACAACCTTGGCGTCGATGCAGGGGAGCAAAGGAACTACAAAGAATCTAGAGGATCAGAAGGAAAGAGCACATCCAGAGCAGAAAGGAAAGTCTAGGGCATGAGAGCAGCAAGCAGGAAAAACAGATGAAAGAAAACAAACCACAGAAAACAAACAAACAAAAAGCTCAGTTAGGAGCTGAAAGCAGGAAAGAGCATGCAACAGAGCACCGACAAGAAGGGCTGTGGATGTCTTCCCCCTGGGATCTATACTCTGCTTCAACTCTGGATCTCTTACTGAGTCTTGGCATTGCCCCATGAGGACTGACCAGGAAGGGACAAGGCATGTGAGTCACAGGGTGCTAGAGCCAAACCACTGACCCCGCTCCCAGCAGAGCTCTCTGGCCACTCCAGCACCCCCAGCAGCCCTTAATCCAGTGCACTTGCACTGCTGCTCAGGTCACACCAAGTAGGTACATCAGCCACTACAACTGTCACTTGGAGAGTGAAATCACTTAGTAGGAAAGGCAGTAAACACACACTGAGAGGCAGCAGCTTGGCTCAGTGCTCCCAAAAGACAAATATTTTGATAAATAAAATGAACAGTTGAGTCTGGCCTCTTGCAAGGGTAGCTGGGCTAGGAAATATGTCAGAAGAGCATCTTCCTCCTGGGTGAATCTTCTCTGGGCCTGAGTATTATCTAATGTAAAGATGGAGTAATCCCACTGACGTCACTGGGCTGATGCTAGTGTGTGGGGCTGTTGAAATAGGTCAGAGCTGTGTACTTAGAGGTGCAGCTGATGAGTCCAGTGATTAAAAAGGAGCTTTTGCAGCTATTTCCTCCCGTGAGCCCTGCAGAGCTCCCCAGCTCACAGTGGGTGAGCTGCACTCTGCTCCAGGCACGGGTCGGGGCTGGAGGCTGGCAGGGTTTGGGTTTCCTTTAGCACCTCTCTGTGCCCAGGCAAGCAGTTTCCACAGGTCTTGGATGGAAAAAAAAAAAGGTTTTGTTGTTGTTCCACATTTCCTGTGGGTAAAAGCAAGATGAAACACTATGTTCCTGGTGGTGTAGGGCCTGCATCAAAATATTTTAGTTTGCTGAATGGAATAAAGCAGCTGAGAACTGGGTGGTGTGGTAATAGCTGTAACCACTGATCAGCTGCTCCATTTCACAGGTAGTTTTTTACACTGCAGTGAAAAAGGTTATTATTAGTTGGGGGGTTTTAGTGGGTTGGTTTGCTTGTGGATTGTTACGTTGTTTGGGTTTTTTGTTGTTGTTGGCTTTTTGTTTTGTTTTGTGGGAGGTTTTTTGTTTGTTTTTGTTGTTGTTTGGTTTGGTTGCTGGGGGTTTTTTTGTTTGTTTGTTTTTTGTTTTTTTTAATCTCGTGTGGGTTTTTCTTAATCTCAAACTGGAGATATGTTGTCCCCAGAGCTACGTTAGTGCCCAAGGCTGGCTCTGCTCTGCTCTGCCACTGCATGAAGGGCAATTCTGTGCAGTCATTGTTTTGCTGGCATCCAGCACATTGCTTTGGGATTTCTGGAGTCATGCAAGCTGCTAATAAACAGCCCCCGTCCTTCCTACGGATGGATCCCTTTCCTTCACGCAGCGGTGCCGGTGCAAGTCTGTCCCACGCCCATCACACCTAATCCCTTCTTGGAAGTGAGTGTTGAGAGAGAGAAAAAAAATCCCCAACAAAAACCAAACCCCAACCCCCAACGTGGCCCGTGGAAAAAAAAAGAAAAGGAAGAAAAGTAACACTCAGGGAACTTGGCTGAGTCTCGAATTGCCCATGCGAGGAACCGGGCAGCTGACTTCCAGCATCCCAGGTGATGTAATATTAGTTTAAGGCCTGTACACACCTCTCGGTGCTGACGAGCACAGCACGCAGGGGCAAGTAGCTGCACAGGAAGCTCTCCAAGCTGCCAGCAAGAAAACCGCCTCTGTGTGTGTGTGCGTGTGTGTGTGTGTGTGTTTGTGTTTGTGTGTGTGTATTGTGATGCCTCCTACACCCCGTGCCCCTTTGATGCTGGGAGGGATTGCTCTGCTTTCTGAACCAAAATCTCTCTGCCTTCTGAACCAAAGGCACTCTGCTTTCTGAACCAAAATCTCTCTGCCTTCTGAACCAAAGGCACTCTGCTTTCTGAACCAAGATCACTCTGCATTCTGAAAAATCACTCTGCTTTCTGAACCAAAGGCACTCTGCTTTCTGAACCAAAATCACTCTGCATTCTGAAAAATCACTCTGCTTTCTGAACCAAAGGCACTTTGCTTTCTGAACCAAGGGCAGTCTGCTTTGCCTGTAGGCCATGTGGAAATGTGAGAAGGTGGAAGCAAGAAGCAACTTGTTCAAGCCAGGGAGGAGAAGCAGCCTGCAGTTTGTCGTTGCTCGGCTGCTCAGTACAGCTTTCAAACGAGCTGGCCTGAGTCCTTGTGGTGGTTTTAAACCTGACTTGGTCTCCACAGGGCTGTTCGTTGCCCTGCTCTGCTTGGCCGCCAGTAGATAACTTCTGGCCCTGCCCATCGCAGCAGGTTGACGCAAGCCTGCTGGGTTCTTGTCTGCAACCTCAGCCCGGGTTTGTTCAGTCTTGCGAGGTGTGGTGTTTCTCCCCAGTAGTGTCTGGGAGGCAGGGCCAGGAAAACCCTGCCTGTCTTGTGTGCCTGTGACGGATACAGCAACCACTTTCGCTACACGTGATGTGTGTGTGTGTGGGGGGTGAGGGTTGTTCCTTTTCCTCCAACACTTTCTGCGTAATGTTTTCTGCATTTGGTCTCAACCCGAATCCTTTTCTCAGAAAACTTTGAAGAGAGTCACCCCAGCCGTATTTCCGTGGGTGGGTATGTTTATACACACAAACGCGTGTTAAAAATATCCCCTGTAATTCAGGTACTTTCAGTACTTGAGCATCGGTTTAGTTAAACCAAGCAAGCAGCGGTTTAAAATGGATCTCAAACATCAATGCATATTCACAAAATCACAGAATTAGTTAGAGGTTGGAAGGGAGCTCCAGAGATCATCGAGTCCACACCCCCCGCCCCAGTCTCCGGCTCCTGGAAAGAGTTTCCCTCTCCTGCCCAGCTCTGGCAGGCAGGTAACCAGCCCAAGGAGTTCCCTCCAGAGACGCGCGATGAGATGCGTTGCTGCTTCCAGCCTGGTCCCCGGCCCGAGCAGAGGGACCTCTGGGCTGGGATCCTCCCCAGCTGCCTGCGACCGGAGGGGGATGCTGGCCCGCAGGGATGCTGGTCCGCGGGGATGCTGGTCCGCGGGGATGCTGGCCCGCGGGGATGCTGGTCCGCGGGGATGCTGGCCCGCGGGGATGCTGGTCCGCAGGGATGCTGGTCCGCGGGGATGCTGGTCCGCAGGGACTAACGCAGCCGGGGAAAGGAGAGGAGAGCAGAGAGAGGACACAGACAGGCGATCTCTGCTCCCGCAGATGCATTTGCATATAAAAGCCGAACGATAACTAACAGATAAGCCTGCCCATTTTCTAGGTACTGGAAAGCCTGACTGCCTTCTTTCTACAGACAAAGGTTTAAATGCTATTCCCCTCGGGGGTGTGGATGAGTTTATCTTGGTTGGGAATCCATGGAAATGACTTTTAACCCCTTACATTGTAATAGGTTGCCCAATGCATCTATGTAAACACGATGCATATTTATAGTGTAATGATCTCTAGGGTTCATTAAACACCGTAACAAGGACTTCTGGAAAGCAGCCAGAGAGCTGCTCTGCCAAGCCACAGTAAGAAAAGGCCAAACGATTGCAACGAAATCTGTTAAAGTTAGGTTGACTTGTTTTATTTAATTTAATTTTAAAACCTAGCCTTGAGTTAGCGAGCCTGTGCTGTACGGGATTGTCGTTTCGTGTCCCTTCTCCGTACTTCAGATCCAAAGAGTCCCACGAAACAGCCTCTGCAGGCAGCAGTCAGTTAACCCTTCTGTGCTCTCTCTCCCCAGGCACCAGAGCAGCAGCATATTGCCAGCAGAGGTGTGCACTGGAGAACGATTATGTACAAACACATATGGCACGGTCCCACGGAATTTAAGAGGGTGAAATCAACGGCAGGTCACACAAATGCAATTAAAGCCCACAGGCATTAACTCTGGAAAGTAGTACAGCTGAGCAAAACAAAAAACACCCTGAAAGTTTTCTGAAGCTCCAAACTGCTAGACCTGGCTTATGGTGTGTTAGCAAAGTTAGAGGTGAACCAACATAGAGTAAAAAAAGTCACTTCTGGTGCTCATAAAAGGACTCTGCAGTTCATTACGTGGCTTGTCTGTGCTGGTGCTGCAGGGCTAGAAGAAATAAAAAGTAATAAAATCTGACTTTGCCTCTAATATCAGCAGAGCCAAAGCTAAATATGCGAGGGGGCAGTTCCGTTTTGTAAGACAGAACCATCTTGCCACAGCCTCTGCTTGGAGAAAACTCCACACTCTAAGAGTGAGGCACAGGATCTCACAGTTCCCTTTTCAGTGCTGTTTTACTTCAGAAATGTTTTTAGTCACCATGGTATATTTGGGAGGGCTCATTTATTGCTAGCAGCAGAGGTGGAAAAAAGCTAATGAGTCATCTAACCCCTCCCCAGGCCAGTAACGCACTGCACCCTGCACGGCAGCTCCTGATGCTTGACGTGGGACAACTCAGGTCCCAGGGGAGCAGTAGGGACCATAGAATCAGCCAGGTGGGAAGAGACCTCCGAGCTCACCCAGCCCAACCTAGCACCCAGCCCCAGCCAATCAACCAGACCATGGCACTAAGTGCCCCAGCCAGGCTTTGCTTCAACACCTACAGGGATGGGGACTCCACCCCCTCCCTGGGCAGCCCATTCCAATGCCAATCACTCTCTCTGGCAAGAACTTCCTCCTAACATCCAGCCTAGACCTCTCCTGGCACAGCTTGAGGCTGTGTCCCCTGGTTCTGTCCCTGGGTGCCTGGCAGAAGAGCCCAACCCCACCCAGCTACAATGTCTCTTTGGGTGTTTATAGAGAGCAATGAGGTCTGCCCTGAGCCTCCTCTTCTGCACACCCCCAGCTCCCTCAGCCTCTCCTCACAGGGCTGTGCTCCAGGCCCCTCCCCAGCCTTGCTGCCCTTCTCTGGACACCTTCCAGCACCTCAACATCTCTCTTGAATTGAGGGGCCCAGAACTGGACACAGCCCTCAACCTATGGCCTGAGCAGTGCTGAGTACAGAGGCAGAAGGACCTCCCTTGTCCTGCTGTCCTCCTGCAAGTCACCCACCACTGCAGCCACAGGCCTGCTTCAGGCACCCTGTGCTGCCAGGGCAAAACTCTGCAGGCCACCAGCCCTTGGCAGGGCTTGGCAGCAGTGATGCAGCCTGGGCATCCCAGATGGTGCGCTGGTGTTTGACAGGGAAATGAAGCTCTTGGGCTCCAGATTTGGCTCCCCTGGAAAGGTTTTGCTGTTGTTTTGGGGAAGTGCTCTCTGCAGGAGGGTGTGAAGGCTTTCCTGGGTGAAATGGGGAACCAGCCAGTGCTGGAAGCTGACTCAGCAGGCACGCTGCAGTGGGGTATCCCCAGCGGTCAGGCTGCCCCTTCCCTGCCTGCCCTGGTAGCAGCGCGGGGCGCAGGTGAAGCCCCATCCTCGGAGCACCTGGCGAGGAGACTCCCACTCAACTTGGGTAAACCACCCAGCTGCAAAGACTTTTAAAAATGCATCCAATTTGGATAAGCTTTTCTGGATTAGTGAAAGGGACTGGATAATTACCAGAAGTTACTGCCTGTCATCGTGCCTGGTGCTTCCTGCTGCGGCTAGGAAACGCCAGCTGCCCTGCCCTGCCCTGCTCGCGGGAATTTCAGCAGTTTCACTTCCACACCCAGACCAGGGCTCAATGCCCATAAGTAGCAAGAACAAAAAGTAACGGTTTGGGGAAAGAAAACCACCAAAACACCACCCACCCCCCAAAAAAAAGAGGAAAAAAACCCAAAAACCATGTCACAAGGATTTCATAACCCAGAACAGATTTACCAGCAGAGCCTGTGTCTGACCGAAGCTGGACAGACTCTGGCTGGGATTTGCTGTGACAGGAGCCTGTAGCCTCTTGCTCCTGGTTATGGCTGGTGAAGGTGGACTCCAGCAGAATGCCAATGTTGGAGTGGCACATGGACTGCTCATGGTTCATTATGAACCCCTACAGGGTCCAACCCCTCTCCCTGTAAGGTAGCCTTGCAGCAGATTTGGAGATCTGTCTGATGTTCATAGGCTCACAGGATGTCAGGGGTTGAAAGGGACCCAAAGAGATCATCCAGTCCAACCCCCTCTGCCAGAGCAGGACCAGACAATCCAGCTCAGGGCACACAGGAACACATCCAGATAGGCCTGGAAAGGCTCCACAGAAGGAGACTCCACAGCCTCTCTGGGCAGCCTGTGCCAGGGCTCTGGGAGCCTTACCTGAAAGAAGTTCCCCTTGTGTTGAGCTGGAACCTCCTGTGCTGCAGCTTCCATCCATTGCTCCTTGTCCTATCCCAGGCAGCAGTGAGCAGAGCCTGTCCCCTCCTCCTGACCCCCAGCCCTCAGATAGTTATAAACATTGATCAAATCCCCTCTCAGTCTTCCCCAGACTAAGCAGCCCCAGGTCCCTCAGCCTCTCCTCACCAGGCAGTGCTCCAGGCCTCTCAGCATCCTCATAGCCTTCCCTTGGACTCTCTCCAGCAGATCCCTGTCCCTCTCAAACTGGGGAGCCCAAAACTGAAGGCAGTACTCGAGGTCTCAGCAGGGCAGAGTAGAGGAGGAGGAGAACCTCCCTGGATCTGCTGGACACACTCTTCCTAATGCCCCCCAGGACCCCATTGGCTCTCTTGGGCATCAGGGCACATTGCTGCCCATGGATGTTCTCCACCAGCACTGCCAGGTCCCTCTCCAGAGGGCTGCTCTCCAGCAGATCCCCTCCCAGCCTGTACTGCTGCAGTTTATTATTCCTCCCCAGGTGCAGGACTCTGCACTTGTCCTTGTTGAACCTCCTTTGGTTCCTCTGTGCCCAGCTCTCAGTGTGTCCAAGCCTGGCTGCGTGGCCACACAGCCTGCAGCTGTCTCAGCCAGGCCATTGCTTGCTGAGAGGCCCTTTGCTCTCTCACAGTCCTGCGTTATGCACTCCTGTGGGTCACAGCTTTGAGCCTCGTGCTGCCACCTTCACCAGCGCTGATGTGCATGGGGACAGCAGTTCCAGAGGAGTATAGCCTGGGGCACACACATCCCACTAGGATCCCAGCACCTGATACACAAGTCCCAGCTGCATGAGGGAGCAGGATGTGAGGCAGGGGCAAGCATGGTTTAACCCCAGTCCCACCTGTGTTTTTCTGCATCAGGCTTGTCTGCTGCCAGCCTTTTCCCATACATACAAACCCCATACATACACAGAAGTCTTATTAAGAAAGGATTGGTCTGAACGTTGACACATGTTTTTGGGGGAGGGAAACCTTCTTTTGGCTGAACTCCTTCATCCATCTCTAGTTAGTCCTCTGGCCCAAAGAAAGGGCTGTTCTCATTCACTCCTTTCACTGCAGTTAATTAGTAAGTCCAAGCCAGACTGTCCTCTGGAGCTGGTAGTTCCCTTAATCTCTCTGTTGCTAGGGCATGCCAACATGCTCCACTGGTACCAGTTCCAGCGTGCTGTGGGGGATTGTGGAAAGAAAGGGGAAGGGGCTGATCAAACAGAGAGAAAGAAATAAAAGAAAAGAAGCTCTTTTTGATGAGGCTGAGAAGTTCACAATGGGGGAAAGCACAGGGTGAATGATAAGGCCTGAAGGAGCTCATTAAATTGCGGCAAGCTGAGCAGAGTTATCTTATTTCACTCCCTTTTTTTCCCTGCCACCCCCGTGATGGAGAACTCTTTTATCAAAGTGTGGAGGGGCATGATCACTTCCTTGCAAAATGTTTGATGGTAATAAATGTATAATTGTTTTCCTGAGAGTTTTGGTGGATCACCCTCTTAAAGACTTGCAAGGCAAGCTGGAGCCGCAGCAAAAGGTACTGCTGGGCAGAAGTGTAGAGTCTAAGTGAGAAAGGTCCCATAGCCCACTGCTGTTTCCTGCTCAGCTCATCCAGCCTCCTGAGAAGTAACAGCAAGAGAGAAGTAGGACAGGTGTGTCTCAGGGCCAGCAGAGGGCAAATCCGAATACAAACGTGAAGTGTTTGCCCTGGAACCGGAGTGTTGCTTACTGCATTTGATCCGCAGCAGCTGTCACAAAACCAGGGTCAGCACATGATGCAAAAAGGTTCGTGCCAAAGTGCTGCCAGGCAAAACTTCACACAGCTCTTTCTCTGGTATCTAGGGCAACTGCCCTTCCTCTGGCTGTGGGCAGCATGTGCTGCCCCGGCAGGACAGGGACCCCACCACAGCACCTCACAATAACCTGGAGAGCTTGAGAAAGCAGGAGGCTGCGCGCTGCTAGGGAAGCTTCTGAAGAGGTGCAGCAGAAGAAACCAAGGTAAGGCTTAATCCCTTCCTGGCAGCCGGGACAGTGGTGGAGAGTGGTAATTGACAGTGCATTCTTTCCTTTAATCTGACAATTACCCAGATTGCTTATCAGAGCTGCATTTTGAGAGGCCACAGGAGTGCTAGGTCACAACAGCAGAAGTGAGCACCTGCCCCCTGCATCCCCTTGCTCACGAGAGCCCCGAGATGAGCACACACTTTGATGTAAGGCATTTTGATGCTGGCAGGGACAGAAAGGGGTAGCATTGACTGTGGTCAGTCATGGAGGTACTGTGGAGGGGGCCACAGTATCAAAACAGACTTTTCTCTGCAAACTGTGCCAGCCTAAGCTAAAAAAATGTTCACAGATTCTTGCTGGTTTCACTTGTTGCTTTCCTCTGTGTGTCCCAAAGGAGGTTGGTGCTGGTTTTGGTTCTGGTTTTGGTTTTTTTTGTTTTTTTGTTTTTTTTTTTTTAAGATAGCTTATAATTCTCATTAAAAAGCAATCCATTGCTGTAAACAATTCTGTTAACCTCCCTCACCTGCAGATCCTTTGCCCTGCCTTAATATCTCCCTCTGGCCAAAAATTCCCTTCTTGCTGTGCAGGTGAGGCACACAGACTGGTCACTTCTACTTGCAAGGGATAAAGTCACCTATGTCCAAAGATAAGGTCAGTATTTATATCTGCAAATATGTTCTTATTAATCTCTCCTCCTAATTCTAGTAGTTTCCCCTCCCCTCCAGCCAGAGGAGCACAGAGGGACCCTTGCTGCATGGAGATTTTCTGCATGGCAGCCCAGCCAGAGCACAGCTTTACTGTTTTAATCTCTTTCAGGTATCAGCTCAGCCTTCTGCAGGCAGTTGTGGGACAATCCTTTTCTTTGCTGAGAGATTCCATCTGAGAGGGGCTCAGGTGTTTGGCATCCAGCACATCCCCCACTCCCATTTCTCAGTCTTTCAAGCATAGGTTTTGCCAGGAGGACATAGTAGGGGGTGAGGAGATGTGCTTTGCCGGGCTGAGCCATGCCAGCCAGGCTGGTTGTGCCAATGCAGTCTGAATCAGGAAGTGCATTCACCATATAAACACAGCTTTAGTTACAGGGGTGTGCTTTGGGGCTAGCAGGACACACTTTTATCTGCTAGGGACCTGCCCTTAATGTGGGCCATCATGTATGGATGTGTGTGTGGGAGCAGAGGGCAGCTTGCTGCTCCTTCACTCACCTCACCCAGCACCACTGCTTGAGGTCTCAGGCAGAGCAGGCAAATGCAAGTTCAGGGAGGCTTCGTTTGCTCCATGTGATAGGGAATTGTGAAAAGGAGATAGGGCATTGTAGCCTTCTGGCAAAAGAGATCTCCCTCATTATCCTACACCACTGTATGCTTTAATGTCATCTTATACCCATTCTTTATCTGCTGTTAACAGTGGTAGTGTGCAGAACAGTGCAGAACTTGTTTGTTGTTTGGGGATTTCAAGGGCTCCCTGTCTCTGTACCACTTTGGCAGCACACCCTCACCCTTCTCTCTGCTTCCCAAGCACTGTGGGGGTTTTAACTTGCTTCTTGACAAGCAGTCCCCAGTGTTTCCTCACTGGAAATACCTCTGTCATGCTGTGTTACACTTTAAATGTATGTAGATATGCCTCTCTTATTTAGATAGATGTACACATTATATGCCTCTGTGTCTCATTACAGGTGAGTCACTCATGATTTATGTGTATTGACATGGAGAAGAAGTGAGAGAAGACAAAACAAGATGCAGTGGCTGAAAGCACAACTTCAGAACAGAAGGCACATTCCCAGTGGCCTAAAAGGGGAGATTGTGCTACTGGTGCAGTTTGCCCAGGCTGAGAGGGTATTTCTAGCATGGGAAATCATCCTGCTAAGGTGAGATAACAACTGTTAGAGAAGGCCAACAGAGGTTTGCACCTTCTTGTGTCAACCTCTCCAACCCATAAACACTGTGTGCACCTCCACACACTGCAGTTCACCAGCAGGGCATTCCCTTACTTGCTTTATGACCTAGACCATCACTTTTATTTCATGGCAGTTTGCAACAGTGAGCACATCCCAGTCTAGGGGCCAGGAGATGCCTGGGGTCTCAGGCTGCACTTAAAACTGAGGCGAGGCTGTCTTCCCCTCCCTGAGAGGCCTGGCTGACGCTGCAAAATGCACAGGAACCCTACAAACAAAAGCAGCAGAATAGGAAGGAAGGCAGCTCACAGCTAGGCAAGGGGCCAGCCTGCTTTGTTTTTTCCTCTGAGTCCCCACTTTTGGAAGTACCTGCTTCCACCACCCTCCTATCAACTGCTGCCTTAGCTGTGTGCTTCTGGTGAATCACAGCTGAAGGGAACTGAAGTGCAAGCTGCAGTTCGCTTCCTCTTGGGCAACAGAAAGACTGAACTCATTCCCCTTTTGGCTGCTCACACTGCCCTTTTGAAAGAGCACCATTATGGCCCTGTAGCACTGTGGTATTTACAGGAGTGCTGGTACAGCTTTGGCTTCCTCAAGCAGTCCATCTCTGAATATCTTTGCTGCTGGGAAGAAGATGTGGGGAGGGAAGGCAAGCCAGAGTTTCTGTGCAGGAAGGAGTTCTGCATGGTTGCATTACTGGGGATTGTGGAGGGGTTTCATGTGTATGAAAACAGAAACATGTTCCCCACTCCATCAGCCTAGGCTGGTCTGCCTTCAAGCTCCACAGGCCAGCTGAGAGGGAAGCCTGCAAAAATAAGCACCCAAATGAGAAAAGATCACAGGATCCCAGGCTCACAGGATCCTAGGCTCACAGGATGCCAGGGGTTGGAAGGGACCCAAAGAGATCATCCAGTCCAACCCCCCCTGCCAGAGCAGGACCAGACAATCTAGCTCAGGGCACACAGGAACACATCCAGACAGGTCTGGAAAGGCTCCAGAGAAGGAGACTCCACAACCTCTCTGGGCAGCCTGTGCCAGGGCTCTGGGAGCCTTACCTGAAAGAAGTTCCCCTTGTGTTGAGCTGGAACCTCCTGTGCTGCAGCTTCCATCCATTGCTCCTTGTCCTATCCCAGGCAGCAGTGAGCAGAGCCTGTCCCCCCCCTCCTGACCCCCAGCCCTCAGATAGTTATAAACATTGATCAAATCCCCTCTCAGTCTTCCCCAGACTAAGCAGCCCCAGGTCCCTCAGCCTCTCCTCACCAGGCAGTGCTCAGTCCCCTCAGCATCCTCTAGCCCTCCCCTGGACCCTCTCTGACAGATCCCTGTCCCTTTTCACAATGAGCAGCTGAGATGAACTTGCAGAATACTTCTGGCTGTAAACATTTCTACCACTTAGGACTGTGTAAAATCCAGAGCTGAAGACTTTGTGAGCTGCAACCATCCCTAATGGCGAAGGTTAACCAAAAACTACACCAGCAAAGGGTGGATGTTCCCAGGTGGAGTTTAACAGTTGGTAAGAGGTGGAAACAAAGTTCAGGCTTCAGATCTTTCCTAGACCAAGATAAATGGGAGGCGATTCTATTACAGCCACTTAGTCACTAATTATAGGCATGTCATTTGGGACCATGGGCAAGTGAGAAGTTTTAATGGTGCAGAAAGTGCCTTGGAGAGAACAGCAACAAGCATCAGTGTTAAGGGTTAGGGACCCTGGGATGGATTTTGGTCTCTGTATTTTTTTTTTTAGGGAGTCTGGGATAACCTAGAACCCCTCAAACCACTGGCTGTCTACAATCTGGGGAGTTCATAGGAGATCTAACAATAGATCAACTCAGAGAAATCATCAGCTCCTCTTTGATCTCAGCCTAGGTGGAAAGCAAGCATGCAGGAGCTGGGATAGCTCTGGAGGGCAAAATCATGATGATCAAGCAGCAAAATGATATCCAACTAGCAGGAGACCTCAAAGTAACAGTTGGTTCTTCCAGGTGAGCAGCAAGAGGTGTTCAAGGCCAGGTTGGAGGGAACCTTGAGTGACCTGTACTAGTGGGAGGTGTCCCTGCCTATGGCAGGAGGTTGGAACTAGATGATCCTTGAGGTCCCTTCCAACCTTACCATTCTATGATTCCATAAGAGGAAGACCCAGGTAACTGAAAACTTGCTCTCCAGTGGGGAAGAATGGCTATGGACAGCTCAAGTCCCAGGGTGTGCATTACCTTTGCTGCATTTGTCACTGCTTCAGAGCAATATTGCAATCAGTGTCAGTGCCAGAGAGGGGTGAAATCATGGAATCATAGAATGGTAAGGTTGGAAGGGACCTCAAGGATCATCTAGTTCCAACCTCCTGCCATAGGCAGGGACACTTCCCACTAGTACAGGTCACTCAAGGCCTCATCCAGCCTGGTCCTGAGCACCTCCAGGGAGGTTGTGGAGCACAGAATCACCCAACATGATCTTTGATCACGTTGGGTGATTCTTTGCTCCACACCCTCCCTGGGCAACCTGTGCCAGTGTCTTCACTATAAATCCCAAAAGTAGAACCAAGCCAGATAAGAAAATCATAGAATCATAGAATGGTAAGGTTGGAAGGGACCTCAAAGATCATCTAGTTCCAACCCCAAAATCCTTCAGACAGAATTTAAGTCAGGTAGACCAGATGAATTTCATCCCATGGTAATTGCTCCAGACAGTTACTTAACTGCAAAAGCTCTGCTCATAACCTCACCTAGTTGCTGCCTCAAAAGAGAGCCCAGAGAAGCCTGGAGAAGTGCAGACATAGTTCCTGCCTTTAAAAGGGAAAAAAGGAGGAGCCAGGGATTAGAAGTTGCTCAGTCTGACTTCGATTCCCAGAACAATCCTGGAGCAAACAATCACACTTTGGTGAGCACCTAAAGAGAAACAAAGAGATTTGTCATGGCCAGCTGAGATCTGTCAAAACTCAGGTGGGTAGAAAGGGTAAAACTGGGTGAAATTTCCCTTGGTGACAGAGTTAAAAAAGGTCTTGTTGGTAAAGGAGAAGCAACAGCAGTGCTGTGTTTTGGTGGAGGTGTAATGTGGTGATCTTCAGCAAATCTGCTCTAGTATGAAGCAGTATGGATTGGAAAACACACAGAATCCCTGGATGGATGGGCAATGGCCAAGGGGATGAGACTGAACAAGGCTAAGTGCAGGGTTCTACACCTTGGCCACAACAACCCCAAGCAGTGCTGCAGGCTGGGGACAGAGTGGCTGGAGAACANGCTGGCTGATTCTATGATTCTATGAGTCTATGATTCTATGAGTCTTTCTGGGGCTGTGCTTAGGTTACAAGAATATAGTCACAGAATCACAGAATTAACCAGGTTGGGAAAGACCTCTATGGTCATGGACTCCAACCTATCACCTAACCTTTCTACTTAACTAAACCATGGCACCAGCCTCCTCCTCCAGCCTCCTCCTCCAGGCTCCTCCTCCAGCCCTGCATGTTTTCTCTCACATTTAAATGTCTCTGGTCCTGCTATGGTGCTGCTACAGGACATCAAACTGGAAGGCATTGATCAGTATAAACCAGCCTGTTTCACTGAAATGCTGCCCCTCTGTTGCTAGCACTGAAGGCTAATTGCAGCCTCCTGCAGAGCCCAGCCGAGCTGCCTGTCCTCTGCTATACAATTCAGGACTGCTTGCTTCCATTTTGGTGAGAACCAGAGGCCAGTTCAGCCCAGAGCCCTGGCAGCAGAGACAGAGGCTGGCACCAGCACTGCTAAAGCTGCCACAGGCTTCTCAAAGGCTGGGGGACAGAAGGGCAGGCAATTGTTTTGTATCTGGAGCCCCCCTGGGCCATTAGGGACAGAGTTTGCTGAATTTTCTGCAGGCACTTCCAGCACTTTGTGTTTCTTTAGCAATTCTGGGGAAGAAAAGTGGAAAAGGGTACGAGCAGGAAGGACAGAAATACTCTTTTCTTTTTCCTCACTTTCTAAAGATAGCTTTTACAAACGTCGGTATGGAGATAGAAAAAAAAAAAGGGGGGGTGGAGGAGGGGGAAGGGAGGAGAGGCTTATTTTAAGAGGTGGCTAACCCCATGTCCCCTGAGGGAAAAAAAGTAGCAGAGTGCAAACACTGAAGCCCTTTAACTCATGTCATAATTTCTAGCAGGTTTGCAATTGTGAAATCTCTGGGCAAGGCAGGACAGATACTATGGTGAGGGAAATCAAACAACCAGACAAAGGCAGAGAAGATGAAATGACACCGTGGGGCAACCCTTAGGGGAAATCTCTGCGCAGCCTTCCAAAGCCCTGGGCTGCTGAGCCATTAGGAAGGCACAAGCTACATAAACGGAGCCACCAGAGGTCTGTCAGGGTTCCTTTGCAGTTTCCAGGGCTGGTGCCAGTCTCAGAGTAGCTTTGGGGAGAGGAATATTTTTGCTCACCATCTTCCAAATGATCCCTTTAATATTCTGCCCAGAGCTCTCTGCGTAAGAAATGCACCAAAAAACGGAGGTTTTCCAGTGCTTGTTCCTGTTCCCGTGGCAGTAGATCAAAGGCAAGAACAATACAGTGTTAATGAATTCAGGAGAAGGAATTCCCACTTGCAGCAGTCTTTAGCCCAGCAGTGGAGGGAAGATATCAACTGTAAGGGCAAAAGTGCTGAAATTAGGATGAATTTATGGGGTGCTGGTTTGGGGTTTTTTGGGGGTTGTTTTCCCCCCCCCCCCCCTCCTATGGAGTTCAGCAGGAGAGTTAAACACTAAATGTCACCCAAGCTTCAGACAAAGTAGAGTTCACTGTCTGTAACTAACAGTTTGTGTGTTTGAAGCACCCAGCTGTGAGAGAAGTGGACAGTCTTGTAAAAAGAAACCTCTCTGAGGGAACTGCATTTCCCTGTCCAGGTCAAGTTTGGAGAGCATCCCTCTCAGTCTCACTCTTTTGAGTGCCCATCCCCAAATCGAAGACCAACAGCAGCCTCAAAGGCAGCAAAACCCACCTAAGGGAACATTGGGGAGGATTTCACCTCCGTCTGCAGCCCTCCAGCTTTGTAAATGACAGGAGCAGAGGGAACAAAATTGCACAGCAAAACCAAGAAGTTGTTGACTTAGACACAAAACAGTGCAGGCAAAAATCCTGACAGAGCTAACAATAAATAAAGCAAGAAAAGCTTTTGGGGAGACAGAGCAAGGAGCTGGGCACCAAATCATTTGACAGAGCTAACAATAAATAAAGCAAGAAAAGCTTTTGGGGAGACAGAGCCAGGAGCTGGGCACCAGGGCACCTGACCCTCCTAGAACCCCTTAAAGACCAGAAACGAGAGGCAGTCTGTTGGTTTTGCTTGAGCTAGAAAATGCCATGACAGTAACGTGATGCAAATCTAGAACAGGAGCCCTTAGAGAGGCCCAGAGAGAATGAGCAAGTGGAAAGAGTGACTGCTTGCCCACCAAAAATAGATTGCCCCTGAGTAAGAATAGCATGGGAGAAAGGACCACACTTGGAGCAAAATATTATGGAATTGTGCCGATGTTAAATGAATTTCTTCAGATAATGTCTTCAAAAATGCATTTTTTCCCTCAAAAGTTCTGAAATATTTCAGTCACAGCAGCAGCAAAGCTCCTGTTGACTTCCCCTTAAACTACTGCAGAGTACTGAAGTCAGTTTAAGAATCTGCTACCCTCTTACCCTCTGTGCCCTTCGTTTCCTTTTGGCATGCAGCTCACCTCACCTGGCCTGTCCTTCTTGCTCAACCTGGGAGATGTGACCCACACAATTCTTTGTGTGAGTTCTGCAGGCTTGCTCTCAACAGACAGCAGTGAGACCACAGAGCTCTGCTGAAGCTCTTCTCATAGAAAACACCTTGAACCCTGTGGCCAGTACACAGTTTGGTGTCAGCTGCCAAATACTTCCAGGGTTGAATCTCTCTTACCTGAAATTGCAACTAAGACATTTTTGCCTTGGGCAAAAGAAGGACATGGGGCTCATACCCAGCTTGGGCAAGCTCATGATTTGTCTGCCACTCTGTTAAAGCAGGCACTGATTAGATAAATCANATGTCCTTCCTGTGCTGGGGGCTCCAGAACACAGATCAGATCAGATAGGATCTGATCAAATCAGATCAAATAGGACTCGGGTCTGATGGCCTTGTCTGTTGAAGGCATCTTACTTGCATTTGCAGAAATCCACTGCAGAAATGGATGCAGAGATTGTTCCCTACCTGCAGCTGTCTTACATTGATGCATAAATAACTGTCATAAATGGATGCAGGAATTGTTCCCTACCTGCAGCTGTCTTACATTGATGCATAAATTGATGCATAAATAACTGTCATAAATGGATGCAGGAATTGTTCCCTACCTGCAGCTGTCTTACATTGATGCATAAATTGATGCATAAATAACTGTCATAAATGGATGCAGGAATTGTTCCCTACCTGCAGCTGCCTTCTCTTTGAACTCCAGCTGACACCATCCCAATGGCACAAGACTCGAAGGCTGACATATGAGAAGCTTTGACATGACAACATCTCACAGCCAGTCTTGTGGGCTTTAGCTGGAATCAAGCATGTGGTGAAGGTTTGGACCTGCAGAGAGCCCTCTGTGTGCCCATTCATGCAGACAGCCCACCCGTGCCCACAGAGGGGCTCACGCCAGCCCACGCCTGTGTGCAGGTGGTTTTCCATCACATGTTTTCACTGAAAGAGGAAGGTGAGGAAAAATAGGCCTTTTGATTTCCAGGAATGTCCTGGACCATCATGTTGCATACAGATCTGGAGAAATGAAGTGCTGCCATTTGGAGGGGAGTTTGGGGGCTCTGCAGAGAACAGTCCCTTCGTGATGGCCTAATTTTAATTCTCTGCTTGCTGGATATTGCTCCCTTGAACCTTCAAGGGGAATGGAGACATTCAAGGTGAGGCTTGGTGGGGCCCTGGGTGACCTGGGCTAGTGGGGATGTCCCTGCTGACTGCAGGGGGGGCAGACTGGATGACCTCCAGAGGTCCCTTGCAGCCTGGACCATTCTATGATTCTGTGATTCTATGATTCTGATTCTGATTCTATGGTTCTCTGATTCTGTGATTCTGATTCTGTGATTCTATGATTCTGTGATTCTGTGATTCTGATCCTGAGTCTATGATTCTGTGATTCTGTGATTCTGATTCCATGATTCTGTGATTCTATGATTCTGTGATTCTGATCCTGAGTCTATGATTCTGTGATTCTATGATTCTGTGATTCTATGATTCTGTGATTTCCAGCATGGCTCAGGACAGGCTACATAGGGCCTAATTGCACACCCTTACAAAACTTGCTAGAACAAACCCTTGACACCTTCAGACTTTTTTTTTTTTCTTTTTTTGAGGAGGTTTACCAAGTGTCTTATTTTCTTACAGTTCCTTGGGAGTTCCATTTTCTCATGGTCTTTTGCAAGAGTTCAGTTCCTTTGCTAGGGCACTTCAAGAGCTTTCTCACACCTGGGTCAGACCCCAGAACTGGTCAGTCTGGTCTTCCATAAAGCACTCTCTGGGGCTGCAGGAGCTGGCAGAAGACTTGCCAGAGGCCCAGCTCATACTACAGCCAGCCTGTCACACAGGACAGGTGTGCATGGATGACAGCACAACAGCCATGATCAGGTAGGAGCTGTAGGCTGTAACAGAGGGCATGGGGTAGGTCTCAGTCCCAAGGCATTTTCTGAAGGAGGTGAGGTGATGCCTGCTGGCAACACTGCTTTTGGAACAGGATCTCTTAAAATGAGTTACTTGAAAAGCACTCATTTTGGTTTCTTATAGCAAACAGGTTCTTTTGGGGACAAATGGCTCTCTTCTTTGCACTTCAGATGCTATCAGAGTTTGCTAGTAGAGTTCTTTGGGCTGTTTGCTTCATCACTAGAGCTTGGAGCCAAAATACTTACTGTAACCCGAGCTTGAAAGGTTTTGCATGTTATTAAGCAAGCAAGCTGCAGCCTGCCCTCTTCCCCTCTCCTTTCTTGAGAGGGGCTAAAGCACTCAAAACAACACATCCACACTGCCTTTTAGCTGCCTTCACAACACATACCTAGGACAGTGTAGCTTTTACGTTTAACAATGCACGTTAAAAGAATGTGTGGAGCCTAGGGAAGCCTGCAAGGGCCCAGGGCAGCTCTGTGCTCAGTGATGCTGAGGTAGGAGGCTGGCACACCACACTGCAGTGTGCAACTTCTGCCTTTCTCAGCCAGCCTTTAAGAAGAGTGAAGAGTGTTTGCCTCCTGTGTGCCATTTGTCTTGTCAGAAACGTGCTAAAAACAAATTGCTGTGTGCTTGTAGTGATGGCTGGAACTGGCACAGTCCCCACGTGAGTGAGATTAAGGCTTTTTGTGCTCCCTGTCTCTTCTGGAAGGCTTGGGTTCTTCTCAGGGTCATCCTTGGGAAGGGCAGGCTGATACTTTCCCTGCAAACTTCCACCAAGAATACTTTATTTTACCTTAAATTTGAGTTTTCTGGGGAGGAAAAAGGTCCTGATGTAATTCTGAATGCACATGTGCAGTGTTCTGAGAATATTTTTACTGACTGACACTGTCAACTTTGCTGGACTCAGTGCTTTTCCTCTGCCCTTCTTTGCAAGCCCAGGAGGCACAGGAGGGTATGTTCCTGAAGGCTGCTCTGAAACAATCATCCAGTAACAGCCAACTTCTTACCTCAGCTGCATTAATGAACCTCTTTAAATGGTGCAATGCAGGAGGTGCTTGTGTGAGCAGTAGTAAGCCACATGTCTGTGCTCCAGATGCTGAGTTGGTTTTGAAGCAGACAAGCCTCCAAAGCATTCCTGTTCCCACTTTCCCATGCCAGCTGTCTCAAGGAGCTGTTACAAGAGGTGGCAATCAGGTGCTCACTAAGAGCTTTTGCTCCCTTCTTCCCCTCGCCATGCTCTGGACAACTCTTTCAATGAGGAAAGAGCTATTAGAGCCTTAGGTCATGTTGGTGCTTCTGTAAACTCCCCTGTTCTTAACCATCCCTCCTGTAGCCTGCTGGGCTGATCCCCAGGTTCTGGTGTGCTGGGGTTATGGCTGAGTGTACAAAACAAAGGCGGAGAAACGAGTGGCTACGTCGCCAAAGCACATTCTGTTGACTGGACATTTCGTTCCACGGGGCTGATGAGGCAATCTGAATCATCCTGCTCCTCCCACACAGAAATCCCCTTCTGCTGCACTTATGCTTGCATGCCTGCTAGCTTAGTAATCAACATAAAGCAACTTCTCTGCAAAGCTGGGGAAAACCCTATCCCCCAAGCAGTACAGAGTGGCCAAATGCCACCCTCGTCAGCCCTAGCCCCATGCTGACATCTCAGGTATTGACACTGTGATAATCATTGTGAGGAGTACTCTGCTCTTGTCAGATCCCACCTGGAGTCCTGTGTACAGTTCTGGAGCCCCCAGCACAGGANGGTCTATGAAAACAAGCATCACTTCGCTTACTCTCTGACACAGACTTTTGGCCTCTCCATGCCACAGTGAATCCCAGCCATGGGTCATCACTTTCAGCAGATGGATGGAAGAGAGCAGGACAGCAGGAGCTGGTATCTCATGGGCAGGTGGCCAGGACTCGTCAGCTACTTTATCTGGTGCCCTCTAAGCACAAGTTGCGGTAAGCAGCAGAGGCTTTCCGTGCTGATCAGCAGTGCAATATCGGATGAGGAAGAAACTGTTGGTGGCCTATGGGCAAGATTCAGGCTGTGAGGATGCAGGAAGGAGATGTTTCAGGAAGACCTTTGGTGTGCAAGCTACTCCAGTGGGAGACTGCCACCCATTCTCTTGGGTGTCTTGGCATCTGCAAGTCCTGCAGCTTAAATTGGTGAACTCAGTACCTTTCCTCAGGGAAGCTTAGCCTGGCAACCACCAGGATGGTTTAACTGTGCCAAAACGCTTCTGCAGGACAGGAGGAGTATCCCCAACAGCTTCTTGAAGGCAGATGAAGAAGTGAGGTTGGTGTGGCCATAGTCTCAAGTAGCAACTGTGCTGGGGCCACGCAGTGGCTGGTGAGGAGCGTGGCTGGTGGAAAGGTCAGGCAGACCTGTCCAGGCTCTGCAAATCTGCCTCCCCTTGACCCCATCACTGGCTCTGCTCCATCTGTTGCCACTTTAGACCACTCTGCCTGGGCTCCTGGCTTGGCTGGGCAGCTGCTGGCCCGGCCACCAGCCTGTCCTCATCCCTCCATCAGTGTCCAGCCAGTACCCACCTCCCCTGTGCCCACTACTCCCAGCAGCAGCCACCAGCCAGCCCCATCGTTTATTTTGGAGGCCTGTGCTAATCCCCTCTGCCCTCTTGCCCCTCAGTTTACAGTACCGCAGCCGTTTCCAGCCTGCGATAGCGGAGTGGCCGCTGGGTGACCCTGGCTCAGAGTAAATATTTTGCTTTTGCTGGAAGGAAATGTGACATACATTTGGAGTGGAAGCTATCCAGAGGCTGCAGCCTCGGGAGCTGAAACCTCTGGGAAACCCCTGCCACGGTGGTCTCAAGGTACTGGCATTGTCAAACACTTGGGAATCACCCACCCCTTGTGGGGCAGTCACACTGCTCTGGCTCTCGGGGAAAGAGTGGGTGCAGTTCAGATTCAGTGTGGGGTGCCCCACATACACCCCAGCAGTGAGCAAGGATGCACATGCTCCTTGGCCATGGCATGGGAGAGCATGGCATGGCTTGCTTGCCTTGGCACACTTCTCACAAACAGCTGAGCACTAGCAGGAAAGAAGGTCATGGTGAAAAAAAACAAACCAGTGCCTGATTATTTTTGTTTCTTAAACAAGGTCATTGAGTAAGCAGCTGTGGGTAAGGTGGCTGTCCCTGGCCTCCTAATGGGGCTGGCCTTACAGCTTGCATGGCTTGTAAAAGCTGGCCTCCAGCTGAGGGCTATTTGCTGTTGGTGACACCTGCAATCACCTGCCTTGGTCTGCCTGGCTGTAGCACGTGTTTAAAAAGGAATAGTAACAAGGTGCTTAAAGGCATACTGTAAGAAGTAGCTAGTGCTGCACTTTACAGCTGATAAAATATTAATGCATGGCATTTCAAAGTAGAAAAGCTGCTGGGATCTCCTGCACTGGTTGGGGAGAAATGTGTCTTCCAGATTTAACCATCACCTCGCTGAATTATGCATGTGGCTTGGCATGGCTTTGTTACCCTGGAGTGCTGTCTGCTCCTCCTGCGCTCCTCCCTGCCCTGCTGAGCTGCCGACTTCCCGCNCTGACGAGAGCAGAGTAAAGGCAGCCAACCCAGGCACTCATACAGCCAATCCAGCCAGAATGGGCCAACTGCACCAAAGCACAGGCACCAGCCTCTTGAGGTTTTAGGCTGTGCCTAGGCTTGGTCCTGATAAACTGCTGTGAATGTAATTCCCAACCTTTGTTTCTCCAGGCAGTCAAATTTGTTATGGAGGAGATGCATGTGTGCTGGTTTCGCTTGTGAAAGGCTCGACAGCAGATAATTTAAAATCAAATTACAGTGGCACAGGCTGCCACTAAACCAAAACCAGAAGGTTCCCTTTCACAGGACAATGCTTGTCAGGGGCTAAAATAAAAGCTGAAGCAACTGCATGGTAATGCTCAGCCAGTTCACAGAACTGTAGGCAGCCACATTGACTTTTTAGGAAGAGCCCCAGCGAATGTTAAACAAACCCTGACATTCCTGCTGCTGCTGCCCGCTCTCTGCTACGTGTGGAGACACTTAAACAGCTCCTGCACAGCCACTGGCATCACGTTGCTGAATCCTGCCTGGGAGACCTTAGAAATGAATCACAGAGAGGGGAATGAACCCATCACTTAGAGCATGCTGCCAGCGGGCTACGCCAAAAAACCATGGAGAAGGGCAAAGAAACAGAACTTTACAGAAATAGAAATTGTCAGGGTGTGAAGATTCTAAAATTAGGAAGATACCCATACATATACACACATACATACGTGCATATCCATGCACACCCTCTATGGCCAAAGAAACAATAAGTTGTCACAGCCAAAGCATGTGTCACACAACCCTAAGCAAGACATTATGCTCAAAGCAGAACACAGTGTAGAATAAAAGATTAGGTGGGAGGCTTCCAAAAACCCCAAGCCCTGAGCACGGTGTGGTGCTCCAGTGGCTGTTATCCTGTCCTGCTAGTACTGATGTCTACAGCTAACTCAGAGAATGGAGGAATGGCTCTGGACATGATGATCTTAGAAGTGTTTTCCAACCTGTTTAAACCTGATTGATTCTGTGTGAGTTGTGTTGTTGTGCCCATCTGGAGTGCTCACAGATCACTGGGGTGCTCACAGATCACTGGGGTGCTCACAGAGTGCCCAATGCAGAATGCTGGCTCTTACCTTCTGACTTTGTTCAAACTTATATAACCATTTTTTTTGCTGAATTCAACCAATCTGCAGACTGACTTTTGCTGTTAACCTCTCAGTCAGGTATCTTAGCTGGCAGGCCTATGGACTAATGTCTGATTCAGACTTAGGCTGTGGCACTGAGCAGTGAGGCTGTGAGAAGCCATGGGGGCTAGCGCGGGTCAGGCTGCTCTTACCCACCTGTATTCAAACTGGAAGCCATGCTGAAGCTCTTGCTTCAAGACTGAAGTTGACCTCCTAACTCTTTGAAAATGATAAAAGAAAAATTAAGGAGTGCTGGTAAAGAGCCTTACAGGCCAGATGCACATTTTTGAGGGTGTCTGTACCATTCAAGGCCACCAGGGAGGGCTGGAGCTGGGGCGAAGAATGGGAAAATACCTCTGTTAATGAACTACAAGAAATAATTGTAACAGCCCTACCTCTTATTTTGAATATGCCTACTCTTGGAACATTATTTGTGGCTTGTGCCAGCATGGGGTGTGCAGGATGGATGGAGCGACCCTGCCTGCACTGTAATAAAACATACTTAATGCAGAACTCTGCATGAGCTTTGGGGTTCATTTTGCAAGTCAAAATAACGACCAGCAGTGGGTCTGCCACCACCCTGCAAGGCACTGTCATGTTTGTGTGAAGCACCTCGAAAAGGAGAGCTACGGAGAGAGATTTCTGGCTGTGGAAGCCTTTGGGTGTGTTATGCTACGTGCTGCATGCTGCTGTCTCTTCAGAGAGCAGCCACAGGTAAAGGGTCCTGTGTCACAGGGCTGAGAAATGCTCAGTGCTGGTCCAGCAAGGTGCAAGTCCATGAACTCGCTGCTGCTACAGAAACAAGGTACTGGGGAAGGGCAAAGGAGCTCACGGCCATCACAGACAGGCTGAGTTCCCCGAGCAGGCGCTGACAGACCTGTCTCCCATCACAGACTCTCTGCTTCACAACAGATTAACCAAATTCTTTTGAGCTTTTCTTGTGCTGAAAGGACATTGCCCAAAGCAGCTGAAAGGACAGCCCACTCATCCAATACTAGCAGCTTTTTTTGATCTGCTTTTCCTTTGACATTGTTTGGGTCCCTTGCAATGTAAATCCATTCTTTTCTAATGCAGTTGGTTTGGGTTTAGGAGGAGGGTAAAGTGCCAGCCACCTAAAAGGCTGGTCAGGAGAGTTGCCATCTAAAAGACCAGCTTGCAGAGAGGTGATTTTAACTGACAAAAAAAAGGTGTTGAGAGTGGTTTGATTATTTTGCAGGGGTGGTGGTGATGGCACAAACAAAGAGCGTTGGACTGTTAGAGCTAATTCAGCCAAGTACCAAAAATGCTGCCAGCTCTAGATAAACTTTGCTGCTTCTGTAGTTTTCATCCAAACTTGTCCCAGTCAGCACCAGGAACTGCCAGAGGGTGCACCTCAAACATGAAAACAGGATAGGAGAGATTTGTGATATGCTTCCTTTGTGTTTGCTTCAAACAAGGACATACCTCACACCCAGAGCCCGACTTTGCTGGAACAGTTCCAAAAGTTGGCTTGGTGTCCACACTGTCCTAGCTGAGAGCTGGAGCAGCCATCAGCCTAAGCAGCAGGAGGAAACCTCCCCCTTGCTCAGAAGTGTTCATGTCTGGGGTTTTGGCTCTGAAGATTATAGATGGGGGCGGTGTGTGTGTGTGTGTATTGCTGTCTGTGAATTACAGAATCACAGCACCATGCAGGTTGGTAAAGCCCCTCAGGAGCACCAAGCCCAACCTAGAACCCTACTCTACAAGATTCACCTTAAACCATAGCCCCAAGCACCACATCCAAACCACCCTGAAACACAGCCAGGCTGGGGGACTCCACCACCTCCCTGGGCAGCTCAATCCAGTCCCTGACCACTCTCTCCAGGATTGGACTTTTCCCTAATGTCCAATCTAAACCTCTCCAGCCTCAGCTTGAGGCCATTTCCCCTTGTTCTGCCTCCAGTGATCTAAACCACCCCAGCCTCAGCTTGAGGCCATTCCCCCTTGTTCTGTCTCCAGTTCCCTGTGAGAAGAGCCCAGCAGCAGCCTCTCCACAATGTCCCTTTGAATCGTGGCTCTGGATGCAGCTTTCCGAGGTCAGAGCCGTCTCCCTGTAAGTACCAGTCGTGAAACATGCTTAACCTTCTAAGCACAAGGCTCTCCCATGCTAGGATTTGTCTGTCAAAGAGGGAACAGAAGGCTGCAGGTGGCATGTTTCTGAGCTAGAGACCATGAAAAGGTTATCCACAACAAGGAAGCCTGGGACATTTGCTGGAAGGTAGCTGGGAGGGCTCTCTCCTTTCAATCTCTCCATCAGAAGAGATGCCTGAAGATTGCACCCATCCTGAAAACCCTCATTTTCTTTTGCAGAACAATAAGGAAATGGGTCTTAGCCTGTTGCCTGCAGGGAATGGTTTTGTAATGGAAGGAGCACCCTGCACTAAATCAACAAACAAGAGAATGGCTGTTTGTTTTCCCATGTGCTGGAGGTGAAGGTGCAACCACCATGGAGTTTCTTTCACTTCCTCCCCACTTGACTCGGGACAGGCAGAGTCACACACGGAGCTGCACGGCTAAGTGGGGGGGATGTGTAACTGGAACAACACAAGCTTGGGGCTCTGCCTTTCCCTATCGCCCTGCCCATGCCCTTCCAGTCGGTGCAGTGGAGATGCGGGGTGCCTGGCATGCCTGGTGCTCCCTCCCAAGGCTGTGTGTTTAGGAATGCCTTAAGCCAGCATTTGCCACCGAAGGGAGCTGTCTTGGTGTCTCACTGCCCCCGGCTGCTTGCTTCCACCTCTCAGCTCTTGTGCAATCGCATCTGAAGCTCTTTGGTGAACACAGATGGACTATAATCAGCCAGCGACCACAAAACCAAAGCTTTCTCTTTAAAAAAAATACCCATAGGGTAGATTTTTTTTTCTTATTGATTACAAATAGAGAACTACCAATATCATTTGTTGGCATGTCTAAAGGAGTAGCCTGGCACAGGCACGGACTCAGCACTGATACAGAAAAAGAGTTATCTAGCCAGAGAGATTTTTTTCCCCTTTCGGTTGCATTCCAGTAAACAGTGAATTATTTGGAAGTATCTTCTGTGCTCAGTCAGTGCAACATTTGCAAAGGCAAGGGCAGGAGTGACTTTTTGGTTCAATACAGTGTTAGACAGTGGTATTCCCCTTACCCATGTATTCCAAGCATCTGAACCATTAGCTCAAAATCAGGCCCAAGGCAGGAATGCTGTGAGTGTGTGCCACAGACAGCAAATGCTCCACGTTTAGCACACCTGATGCACAGTTTTATGCCCATATGGGCTTGTGTTTTTCATACAGATTGCCTTGGCTCCTAGCAGGTAGAGAGAGAAGTAGTTGTGTGTGCACCTCTGTGTTTGTGTATGCGTCAGGACAGGTACTCCTGTGCCTGTACAAGTACTTGTAGGCACACGCAGACATCTGTGTGCCCATGCAGACTCACATTACCAGTCATGTTTGCATCTGCCTATCTCTGTGCCCATGCTGCCATGTGATCAACACACACACAAGCTTGCTGTGAGGAGCCAATTGGGTTTTTTCCCCCCTCTCCTGAATTGCCAAATGCTGCCAGCCGCAGGCTAGCAATTGCGGTTAGCCTGATTCCCAGGTTCCTCCTGCAGTTGGCAAGTAAGTGGCACTGCAAGTTTCCTAACAACTGGGATGGAGCTTTGTGTAAATCACCTTCTAGGCATTAGACTTTTCCCAGCAAAAGAGGGGGGCGGTTGTTTAGAGGAGGGAGGGCTGCTCCCTTTGATGTGGGGATTAGTTCACATGTCAGTGTTATCCCCTGCTTTTTTTTTTTTAATATGCTGTGATTTATAGGAGGGTGGCTACGAGAGACAGCCAAGGGGACACCCACGTGGGACTTACTGACAGGCACCACCTCCCAGAAGATACCCACACTATGGCAGTTGGCACCAACAGAAAGACTNGAAAAGGGGGGGAAAAGGAAAAAAAGGGGGGGAAAGGGGGGAAAAGAAAAAACTGAGGGAAAAAGGTGGGGAAGGGGGGAAAAAGGCGGGGAGGGAAAGGAAAAAAAAAAGGCATAATAAAAATTAACCTGTTTTGCCTAGCAAATACTTCCTTAAAGTTAGGATGCTGTGGAGCAGGAGCTGGTTTTCCCAGCAGCAGAAAGAGTTTTTACGCATCCATAACAAAGAAATTATAAAATTTTTGTTGTTGTTGTTGTTGTTGTTTTCCTTAAAAAACCCCAACAGAACAGTTTGGTCTGTAATTTTTTTTTGTTTTCCCCTTAGAGCACACATTGCTACTGAGAATGAGTGTGGCTCCAAAATTATGCTTACTTGAAACATATTGAGCAATGTGACTGCTCCAGTCAGAGTTTCCATGCACTCCTGCATGAAAATCTTTTATCAGTGCTTTAGAAAAAAAGGTCACTTTTTGGTCAAATGCTACAGGGTTGTTCTGCAATCCAATCTTGGGTCTGTTAGCGTTGGAGGAAACATTCCTGAAGCTTTTCATGGGAACAGGGTAAGGCTCTCACTTACTAGGCTACAAGCTATATTCAGAGTAGCTTTGCTTAGCATGTCTAAATTGTTTTGGTTTACTGCTTTGTGGAGCTGATGGCTGAGGGGCTGGTCAAGGAGACCTTGATGGATAGATTAAGAAAGATTTAAGCAGCCTTTGTTTAAAACCAATATTAGTATTTTTTCAAATTTCCATGTTGGCCTTCACTATTCCTAGTACTCTGATTTGTCCAGTTCTCTTTGAACAAAACTTTGAAACATTCCAGTAAAGCAAACTTCTCCCCCACCCCCCTCTTCCTCCAATAAAAATCCCCCAGTTCCATTTACAGCCAGAGTAGCTCCCCCCAGTTCCATTCACAGCCAGAGCAGCTCCCCCCACTTCCATTCACAGCCAGAGCATCTCCCCCCAGTTCCATTTACAGCCAGAGCAGCTCTCTGGCATTGAAGGCAGTAGGGGTGACAAAACTGTGGCAACCCAAACTCTAGAGTGAGCTGCTGTAAAACTTTACCCTCACTAAGCAGTTTGATCATGTTGTTACCACAGAGGTAATACAGGGTCTTTCTTGGGTGTTTTTCCTAACTCCTCTCCCACACAGACACCCAAAGTCCCTCATCTGATGCCGCTCGCGGCATAAGATCCTCCCCACACATCACACACATCACAAGCAGCTCAGTGGCCGACAGGGCACCTTACCTAGAGGGACAGACAAAAGCTAAACCACTTCTTCATTGCTACACTTTCAATGGCCTCCTGCAATTCCCCCACTATTCTCTTAAGCATAAAGAGGTGATTGTGTCACCCCCCCAGGAACCCATGACTGCCACTGACAACCAAAGCGTGACGCACGGCAGGACGTGCCCCACACAAGTAGGCTTAGTACCCCAGGCTTACAGAAAAGTGTCCACGTTCAAGTGTGGCCTCACAGCATGACTTCTCCCACCCCAGCCAGGGCTGCTCCATGTGCTCTGACCCAAATGCTAATCGCCCTTCTGAAACCCCCAGTGAAAGCCAGACAAAAGCTCCTCTGGCACCTCCCAGAGCTGCACAGCCCGGCCCAAGGCTCCTCCATAGGTGTGAGGCAGCACAAATGGGCAGGGCTCTGCAGAGTGTGGCACAGAGCTGTGCAGGTTTGGTTCTTAAGTGTCTAGAGTATGTAACACCTTGTCTTGCTGCTTCTCTTTTGTGCCACTGTGAAGTGACTGCACATACTTCATAGAATCATAGAATGGTAGGGTTGGAAGGGACCTCAAGGATCATCCAGTTCCAACCCCCTGCCATAGGCAGGGACACCTCCCACTAGTACAGGTCACTCAAGGCCTCATCCAACCTGGCCTTGAACACCTCCAGGGAGGTTGTGGAGCACAGAAACACCCAATGTGATCATGCTGGGTGATNCCCTCCCTTGCCCTGCTGCCCACACTGCTCTTGCTGCAGCCCAGGACTTGGTTGCAGTCTGGGCAGCACTCACAGTGCAGGCTCATGTTGAGCTTTTCATCAACCCCTGTTTCTTGGACACATGCACAAAACAATGTGTTCCATGTATGTAACACATACATATGATAACAATTCTCCTCCTGGTGCTCTCTGCCCTCGCTCCCAGACAGGTAGCAGCATGGCAATTCAGAGTGAGGTTTCCTTTCAGCCCAGCCTGATGCTGGGTTGGGGAAGATGAGGGGTATGTGGAGAGAGAAGGGTGACTTGGTGGACTGGAAGTGATAACCCTTTCCACAGCCTGGGAAACATGCTGCAGATGTTTCTGGCAAGAAGCAGTATTTAAGAGGCTTGGCACATGCTGTGCTGCTCATTCTGCTTCCCAGATGGCCCACAGGGGCTAAAAATCAAACCCATTTTCTGCTTGTTTGTCCTAATTGTCAAAATATTTGGTCAAATGAATTCCAAGCAGCACCTTGAAGACATTCATGGCAGAAAAGCCAACTCGGGGATCATCAGGGCCCTCTGCTTCACTGTGCTTCCCAGAAATGGGGAATCCTGCTTGCTGGTTTCCCAGGCATCATAGAATCATAGAATCACAGAATCATAGAATAGTAAGGTTGGAAGGGACCTCAAGGATCATCCAGTTCCAACCCCCTGCCATAGGCAGGGACACCTCCCACTAGCACAGGTCATTCAAGGCCTCCTCCAACCTGGCCTTGAACACCTCCAGGGAGGGAGCAGCCACAACCTCCCTGGGCAACCTGTGCCAGTGTCTCACCACCCTCACTGCAAACAACTTCCTCCTAACATCCAGTCTAAATCTTCCCTCTGCCACTTCAAACCCATTGCCCCTCATCCTGGCATTGCAAGACTTTGTCAATAGTCCCTCCCCAGCCTTCCTGTAGCCCCCTTCAGATCCTGGAAGGCTACTCGAAGGTCTCCTGGAAGCCTTCTCTTCTCCAGGCTGCAGAGCCCCAACTCTTGTAGCCTGTCCTCAGAGCAGAGCTGCTGCAGCCCTCTGAGCATTTTGGTGGCCTCCTCTGGACTGGCTCCAACAGTTCCATGTCCTTCCTGTGCTGGGGGCTCCAGAACTGTCTATCATATAGCAGGGTGGCCAACTCCAGCAGATCACAGGCACAGACATCACTGACTTACATCTTCTTCTACAGACATATCACAGAATCACAGAATGTCAGGGGCTGGAAGGGACCTCCAAAGCTCATCCAGTCCAACCCCCCTCGCAGAGCAGCATCTCCTAGACCAGATCACACAGGAACACATCCAGGAGGGTTTGGAATATGTCCAGAGAGGGAGACTCCACAACTCCCCTGGGCAGCCTGTGCCAGGGTTCTGCCACCCTCACAGGAAAAAAAAATTCTTCCTCATGTTTAAATGAAACTTCCTATGCCTCAGCTTCCACCCAGTGCCCCTTGTCCTGTCACTGGGCATCACCCAGCAGAGCCTGGCTCCAGCCTCCTGGCACTCAGCCTTTACATATTTGTAAACATTGATGAGGTCACAATATTTACCATTGGGGTGCTCAGACCTACCTCCATTCTCGCTGGTGAATCCCTCCTGAAGGATAAAGTCAGTTTTTCTTTTAAATAAAGAGGCAGCAGCAGCTGATTTACACCCAGAATTTATGTATTTTGTTAATGTTTCTTGGTGCAAGAAGCCACTTTTCTGTTATGCAGCTGTGCTCTCATCTGGGACAAGCAGGATTTCTCAAGTCTCCTGTCTGGATTCAGGTGGAAATATCCAATCTGAGCAAAGAACATTAAAGACCATACATACTAAAGTGTTAGACAAGTCACTTTTCAGGAGTTACAATGGAGTGTAGGCACTGGGACTCAGATATTATATTTTGGAGGCTTACAATCATGCTGGTTTGAGGCTAATTGGAATATTTTAATGAGAAAAAATTAGATGATAGGCTGTGAAAAGCAAACACTGGTGATGTCTGCTGCACTCATAGGCTTGCTGAGATGTATAAAAACAAAGACACAAATATAGATAAAGTAGAGAGTCTCTCACTCTCTCTGGGAGCTGCTGTGGCTTCTCTCTGCTGTGTAACCCAACTAACCTCTCTGCTTCTAACCTCCCTTGCCCATCCTCCAAACTCACCTTGCACATAAGGCAGACCCTGGGGTAAGGTATAGGTGAGGGAAGACGGTGGAAGGGTGGTTGGGAGCCCCTCCTGGGCACTCTGATTGCTGGGAGGGGGATTGTGTTTCTGTATTACCTTTAACTTGTCTATGTCTGTAACTATTCCTGTCTATTGTGTATATCTCTGCTTGTACATTGTGCTGAGCTGTAAACAGAGCTTCAGTCCTTAGCTTCCAGCTGGCTGAGTCTAGTCTGGGGGATTTTCATAGTGTGGGGGGGCAGGGAACTCCCAAACCATCACATCTTTGTATTGGAGAATTAACCAATGTAATAAAACCTAAAGCAACAATCAAATAGGCAGGCAGGCAAGCAGAACAGGCTTACACCTCTGAATGCACGAGAAAAGCAGAAAAGTTGGAAAATGCTGCCAATTTTGTCTTTGGTTTATGTTTGCTTGTTCGTTTTTGAAACTGTGTTGGTGATGGTGGAGCTTAGAAAGGGAACAATAAAAGCAGACTTTAACTTAAACCCACAAGACTGTGTGTATAGGTTGGAGTCCACAACAAGCCTGCTCCTCCTTGCCCCCCCAAATAAAAGAACCAAAACCGAAGCCAAATGCTCGGTTTGATTCTCCAACTGTTTGGCTCAGAGGTGCAACTCTCAGGTTCTTCTGTGGGCCAGCTGATGGCCAGGCACAATCCCCATGCTTTCCAAAGCTGGGCTGTAATTCCTGACACTCTCACATGTGTGAAATCCTACATGGAAGCATCAGGCAGAGGACAGGAGATACCTGCACTCCCTCACGTTACAGCCATAGCAAGGAAACAGCTGTTGCTGCCTATAGATCACAAACAGGTTTTGAACATCTCTGATTTTCATCTATATTTAATAAAAAAAGAAAAAAAAAAAACCCCACACTTCCATTTGAGATCCTCTAAAAACAGGTTTTCTTTGTTGCCTGACAGACAGCAGGGATGTAAAAGAAGATACTTTGTGCTTTGGCAGGTTGTGTGTGTGAGATGTAGTCATTACCTGCACTGTCATCTAACATTTGCTAATGGAATGCTTTGGAGAAAGAACTGTAAATTTCTTTTTGATTCCCTAGCAACAAGCCTACTGGCAACACCCAGCAAAGGGCAAAATTATACTGGATCATACCTGTGTACCCTCTATACAGGCTTCCATACCCTGCAGAAGCAATCAACCATTAGCAGGGCTGCTGGACTTGGGAAATTGAGGCAACAACAGTATCCCTTTAGTCAGGGAGCAGAAGCTCTTTCTTTTTTCCTTCAGGCCTAAAAGGCAGCCTTGTCAGACATTTCACCCGGCCCCACTGCTTTGTGCTTACAGCCTGGAAGAGAGCTTAAAGACTCTGGAAATGCTGCAGCTAAATAGCCCTCGCCTTAGTACCCTGTCCACAAAGCTTCCCTGGCACCTGATTAGGCAAACACTGCAGGGGATTCATGGGAATGGGAGCTGGGGTCAGGAGAAAGCATTAAACCTTTGCATGTAACTTCTCATGTGACCGGGCTGGCCCTTCAGTGACTGTGGGCTCCGCTGGCAGGCAGCGGCTTGCGAAGACCTGGGAATTATTATACGGGATTGAGAGGGAATGCCAGCAATGCACGCAGGGCTTGGGGGGGAGGATGAAAGGCAAACGCCACTTAATGAATGGATCCAGAAACATGCAAGCGATTTTTGAATGGTTTCTTCCCTTTCCCTGAACCCGCACACGAGTTTCTGCAGCCACTGGTAAAAGCCTCCTGCTACCGCCCCACGCACCAAGAGATTGGCGCAGACATCTCGGCTCTGCCAGCCCTGAGCCGCCACTCCCCACCCGCTCCCCAGCAGCCACCACCACGCAGGCACAGGCCGTGCCTCTCTTCCAGGTGAATGATGCTACCAGCAGCAAGAGAGTGCTGTTTCAGCATGCCGGGCACCGAGCTCCTTGCCAAGGCACCGGCGCGCAGAGGGGGCACAGCTCTTCTGAACGCAGCAGCTCCCAGTGCCGGTGCCGATGCCATGGGGCCATGGTGCAGCCCTGGCTGAGTGCAAGGGGACAAAATGAAAGGGCACCGATGGGACCAAGTGGGGCAAGAAGGACAGATCGGCTGAGCTGTGGCGGCTGAGCTTTGGCAGTGGCGTCTCCATTGTTACCACGGTGGCTGGGACTCATCCGCCTGGTCGCTGGCCTTCTGGGGCAGCTGCAGTCGGACGGGGTGTGCAGGTATGCACTTCAGAAGTGCATGTAGGGAGAGTAACTTGCTGCCTCCCCACGGCATGGAACTTTGGAAGGACGGGAGCACAGCATTCACCACCTAGCAACAGTGTCCCTGCAGCTCCTCACTTGGCACAGCAGAACCATCTTTTATTACCCTTCGGGGCTATGGCTGCAAACAAAAAATGCTTTCATTTCACTTTGGCGGCAGCTCAGGTTGTGTGTGCTCTGGCTGCTTCCTTAATTACAGTGGTTGTTGACAACTTCTGATAGAGACCCTCTCTTTGAGCAGTCCCCCCACTCCCCCACTTTTTTTTTTTCTCGGTCTGAACACATCACAAACCAGGACATCGTTCTGTAAAAATAAGCTCACTGTAATGCAGCGATTCCCGCACCACAGTTATGCTGTGTTCCTCCCTTCTGTCCTCCCAGTTTGTGCTGCAGCTGTTTATTTCCTCTTTCTGGCTATAAGGCATTTTATTTATTAGTGCTGGATTTCCTGTTGCCTGCAGCTGCCGTACTTTACTCCCTCAGCTCACTCTGCTGTTCGAGTCAGTCTGTAGGTTTGTTATGCCCCTGACTGAGGTGCTCTCGGCACTTTGGGTGGGTGGTTATACTGAGCAACACCCGACAAAGAAGGAGGCTTGCCTGGGCAGATGGAAAACCCAAACAACCCAAAAGCCAATGTGGGGAGTCCTCACAGGCATAGGAAGGGTCCTTTATTTATGACTTACTAATACAGAGATTATGCTTTCTTGGCTGGCAGGAGCACCTCTGGTTTTGCTTGCTCACAGGCGCTGCAGGAGGAAGTCAGCTCTGTGCAGCATCCGCGGTCTGCAGGTCTGAGGGACCAGGGGTTGAAGGTTTGCAATTATTTGTATTTCAGGCTGTGGGCCACGTTGTGGTAGAAACGTCATGAGAGCTTTCCACACGTGAGGCTCATGAATGACTTCTCTGACCTTTTGTGGACATTCAGCATCTTCCTAGTAAACACAAAGATTGCTCACATGGAAAGTGAGATCACGAAGGGGAAAAAAAATGTTTTGCTGCTTTGAATGTGATTTTGCTGCTGGAAGGAAGGAGACACGAGTTCTTAACACTCTCTATTACCAGCAAGGCCAGCTGGAAAAGCTCACTCATCTGCACTGGGAGAAGTGGGTCACCTAATTCCCTGTTCTTAGAATCAACCAAGTGGCAAGAGACCTCCAAGCTCATCCAGCCCAACCTAGCACCCAGCCCGTGCCAATCAACCAGACCATGGCACTAAGTGCCCCAGCCAGGCTTTGCTTCAACACCTCCAGGGATGGGCACTCCACCACCTCCCTGGGCAGCCCATTCCAATGCCAATCACTCTCTCTGCCAACAA
>WBNM01012684.1:0-12348 GCA_013399055.1 Ramphastos sulfuratus | reverse complement strand
ACTCTGATTGCTGGGAGGGGAATTGTGTTTCTGTATTACCTTTAACTTGTCTATGTCTGTAACTATTCCTGTCTGTTATGTAGATCTGTGCTTGTACATTGTGCTGAGCTGTAAATAGAGCTTCAGTCCTTAACTTCCAGCTGGCTGAGTCTGGTCTGGGGGGATTTTACAAACTTTGGGGGTGTGGGGAACTCCCAAACTATCACAGTATGACTGGTTATCAATTGGTGTGGACAAGGTAAGCTAAGGGAGAAGAAATAACTAAAAACCTATAAGGATTTGCTTCCTTGCCTTCCACTTCATGACTCATATGTGCATTGCTTTTTGCTCAGCCCCCTTGGGAACAACTCTCTTCAACTGATTATTAATCCTCCTGCTAAAAACCTGACTCTTACCACTGGAGAGGAACTGGCTGATGGATTATCCGTCTCTTATGGACAGGGGAAAGAGATGGCTGCAGCTGTGGTTACAGGTGACATATAGCAGAATAATGAAATCACAAGTATTTGATACAGGAGTGACTTACCAGCTTATCTCTCCCATTTTCATGACAGCCAAGTTCTCTGTTTGATTATGGCATTTTCACCGCAGTCCTGCCTAAATATTGTAAGGAAGCACATCCAAAAATGCTTGAGGTTGTTCCAAAGAGCACACCAACCTCACTGTCAGCAGTGGAGCCAGCACATGCCCAAGGCAGAGCAGTCACTTGCTTTCCTTCCCCTCCCTGTATTCCTTTCCAATTTTTGAAACATCTTAATCCCCTGGGACAACAACTGTGAGTGGTCTTTTTGTTACAAGCAGAGAAAACAAGAGGACATCTCGAGGTGCGATGCTGGTATGCTTTTAGTGCATCCCAGGAAGGGAAGTGCAGCCAGCCTTGTAAAGGGAGGGGATGTGTGTTGTGTGTGGTGTAAGGTAGAAAGCTGTGATTCAGACCAAGTCCTCTTGCCATGCTGCCCATGTGACCTGAGGCAAGGCACAACTCTTTTAGTCTCATTAGCCTGTCTTTAAACTGTACTTAGTACTTGCTTCATGGGGCTGAGCAGAAGGGGATTAAGATTTAATTCATTAATGTTTGTAAAACATTTTAGAACTTGGATGGCAATTTCCCAGGTAGTGCTGAGAGTAATAAAAAGCTTATCTCCCTCTCCAACTGCAAATGGTCCTGCAATAACAGAGGAATGAGTGAAACACTGCTTGCATTTCCACCTTTATACTAATAAACCCCCCTACTCTCCAGCTTCCCCTCTCTGTCTTCCCATGTTCTTTAAAAAAAGGGAGAAGCAGCAATAAGAAATTGCTCCCTGGAGACCCAAATGCATCTCAGTGGAATTTTCCCTGCCTTCAGCCTTTTGTGCTTCTGAAAGGTCCTGGAACCAGACATGTGACTGCAAAAGCGAAAAAACCACTTCTGCCTATGAGTGCCCTACCAAATATTTACAAGATACCCAGATACAATGGCAACAAGGAAGTTCTGCAGGGTTTGACTGAACCTCCAGTAGTGCAGCACTGCCAAGAAGAAAATCTGAATTTTAGTTAAAATTAAAACTGCATTTTACAAAAGTCTCTTCGAAGCACAAAACTGGCAATACTGAAGCTGGAGAATTGCTCTTCCCCAAGATTTTAAAAGTACCTTATGGAAATGAGCAGCCTCTTGTTGTGAGGGAAACTTCCTTGCTAAGGGAAAGCCAAAGCTGCAGGAGTAGGCATGTAAGGAGGTAGTTGCAGGGCAGCTTTCTCCATGCCATCCTCTTTGGTGTCTGGGAGCGTCCTGATGTTAGCCTCCACATTCCATTAGCTTTTCAGCCTTTGCATTGCCATGGTAAGGGCTGTGCAGTAATGGTTAAAAAGGGCCATGTGCTGCCCAGGGCCTCTGCCATCACCCAGAGACTGCCTAGCAAACAGCAGCTGGAAAACTGCTCACCTGACTACTACAGGCTGGCTCCACTGCAGCTGCTTCAGCAGTACTTCTGTACAGGTAACTGCTTCAAGCACTTGCTCAGGAAGGTTTGCTGTGTGCCTGCAGAGGAAGGTTTGCCCTGTGCCTGCAGAGGAAGGTTTGCTGTGTGCCTGCAGAGGAAGGTTTGCTGTGTGCCTGCAGAGGAAGGTTTGCTGTGTGCCTGCAGAGGAAGGTTTGCTGTGTGCCTGCAGAGGAAGGTTTGCTGTGTGCCTGCAGAGGAAGGTTTGCTGTGTGCCTGCAGAGGAAGGTTTGCTGTGTGCCTGCAGAGGAAGGTTTGCTGTGTGCCTGCAGAGGAAGGTTTGCTGTGTGCCTGCAGAGGAAGGTTTGCTGTGTGCCTGCAGAGGAAGGTTTGCTGTGTGCCTGCAGAGGAAGGTTTGCTGTGTGCCTGCAGAGGAAGGTTTGCTGTGTGCCTGCAGAGGAAGGTTTGCTGTGTGCCTGCAGAGGAAGGTTTGCTGTGTGCCTGCAGAGGAAGGTTTGCTGTGTGCCTGCAGAGGAAGGTTTGCTCTGTGCCTGCAGAGGAAGGTTTGCTGTGTGCCTGCAGAGGACAGAACCAGCCTCTCAGGCCAGTGGTGACTGTGAACTAGGCAGTTGGCACTAACCAAACCCATGGGTTTCCCGTAGGGATGTGAGGCCTGAGAGCTGGCAACAACCTGATGCTGATTCCAGTGCAGGCAGTGAAGCACTCAGCAGCCCTGAGCAAGTCAGACATTCCCTGTGTGAGTAAACAGAGCTGTGGTTTGCAGTCACAAAAGCCCTTTGAAGACAGAGGAAGCTGAGCAGCTGTGATACACACCAATCTTCCCACCTTTTAGATTGCCACCTGTTCTTCCATTCTGAGCTGTCAAGGCCCAGTTATTAGCAACTCTGTCAGACCAGCTCTGATGATTTTCAAATGAGTTACAGGAGCAAAACCTCCCTGGACTGTTCCTTCTCAACCAAGCCAATGAGTGGGGATTTTCACTTCTCTTGAAAAGTATAAGTGAACATTTCATTGTGTTATGGGCTGTGGATGCCAAGCCCTCTGCTTTGACTGTCTGTCCTGCCAGCTGGGTGAGGTGACAGGGTGGATTACAAAGGCACGTGTGGCTTTATGCCTCTTCAGTAGCATGTGTGTTCTTCAGAGGCTTTTATTACTATGTCACTTAAATTAACCTGAACAAAATAGAGGATTTTCATAAGTTCAGAGTTAAGAATGGCCCTACAAATAAAAAAAAAACCCCAAAACTTCTTTATAAAGTTAAAGAGGTAAAAGAAGAAGAATGCCCATGATCTGCTTCACCAGATTTTTGTTGGATGCTTGGGTTGGCTTTTCTATGAGTTGGATGTATTGCTCAGAGTCTCATCAGCAATGCTGGGTAAAGCAGCATCAGGTGAAGTGTCTCTCAAGGCTGTGCTCCTCACTTGTATGGTCTGCAGGGCAGGGCTGGTTCCTTCCCAGGCTAAATTCGTTTGATTCTTTCTATCTGAAACACACAATAAAGACAGACACCTGATGAATGCCAATGTGTCAGAATGAGATCACAAAGTTACCATTTCCTCTAGTGAGCAACTGCTTGGAAACCCATTTAAGCCAGAAAACAGATCAAGGTAATTAGTTCAGCATGAACTAATTTCACAGGCTTGACAAAAATGGATTTACTTGTATGTAAGAATCCTCTTCCTGCTGGCTGCCCTGCTAGTTACCAGTGTCCAGACTCTCTTGCACACTCTGGCTTGCAAAGCTTCTGATGCTACTCTCACACTCTGGAGACAAACTTTAGACCAGTCCAGGCCCCTTTACTACCCTTTGGCAGAGCTCTCCAGAGGCCAGATCATATCCTCCTCGCCGAGGACCTTTGAATCACCCTGATTGTCCAACAAAACTGGTTTTTGGTAGCTGGTGCCTGGGAACAGGGAGTGGGATGTGCCAGAGGATTAGCATTTTCTACCACAGCTCTTTCTCTACAGTTCAAGCACATTTCCTAAAGTTAAACAGAGCACGACTTACTCCAATTTATCTCCCAACAATAAGAATCATAGAATGGCTTAGGTTGGAAGGGACCTTAGAGATCATCTACTCCATGGGCAGGGACATGTCTCACAACTAGACTCAGCTGCTCAAGGCCTCATCCAACCTGGCCTTGAACACCTCCAGGGAGGAGGCAGCCACAACCTCCCTTGGCAGCCTATTCCAGAGTCTCACCACCCTCATACTGAAAAACTTCTTCCTAAGGTCCGCTCGAAGCCTACTCTGCCTCAGCATCAAACCATTTCCCCTTGTCCTATTGCTAGACACCCTTATGAAAAGTCCCTCTGCAGCCTTCCTGTAGGATCCCTTCAGGTATTGGAAGGCAGCTCTAAGGTTCCCCTGGAGTCTTCTCTTCTCTAGGCTGAACACCCCCAGCTCCCTCAGGCTAACCTCATAGCAGAGGTGTTCCAGCCCTTGGATCATCTTTGTGGCCCCCCCACTGGACTCAAGCCAATAGATCTGTGTCCTCCTTATGATGGGAGCACCAGAACCGGAAGCGNGCAGTGCTGAGCACAGTGGCAGAAGAACCTCCCTGCTCCTGCTGGCCACACTGCTCCTGATCCAGGCCAGAATACAGTTTGCCTTCTGGGATACATGAGTGCACTGGTGGCTCCTGGTGAGCTTCTCATCAATCAATAGACCCAAGATTTTTCCTTCAGAGCTACTCTCAACCCATTCTGCATCCAGCCTGTATTTGTGCCTGGGACTGGCCTGACCCATATGCAGGACCCTGCACTTTGACTGACTGAACGTCCTGCAGTTGCCACTGGCCCACTTCTCAAACCTGTCAAGACCCTTCTGGATGGCATCATTCCCTCAAGTGAGTCCACTGCACCACACAGCTTGGTGTTGTCAGCAGCCTTGCTGAGGTGCACTCAGTGCCACTGCCCATGGCACCGACAAAGATGTTAAACAGCACCAGACCTAGCAGAGATCCCTGATGACCTTCACTTCTTGCTGGCCTCCACCTGGACATTGAGTTGTTGATCACAACCCATTGAGTCTGTCCACCTAGCACAGTTCCTTATCAAATTGCCTTGAATGTCCCTAGCAAACTGCCTTGAGTTCAGAGAAATGACTACAGCTCCACTGGGTATGCTTTACTAATTTAACCACAGCATCATAGAATCACAGAACAGTAGGGGTTGGAAGGGACCTCTAACCCCACTGCTAATCACATACAGACACAACCAAGTTGGCAAAGCCCTTCAGGATCACCAAGCCCAACCTAGAACCCTACTCTACAAGATTCACCTTAAACCACAGCCCCAAGCACCACATCCAAACCTCCCTGAAACACAGCCAGGCTGGGGGACTCCAGCACCTCCCTGGGCAGCTCATTCCACTCCCTGAACACTCTCTCCAGGAAAAACTTTTTCCTAATGTCCAATCTAAACCTCCCCAGCCATTGCCCCTTCTTCTGGCTCCAATTCCCTGTGAGCAGAGCCCAGCAGCAGCCTCTCCACAATGGCCCTTCAGGTAGCTGTACACAGCAATGAGATCTATGCAGGTACACCTACACCACAGGATACTACACAGGATACTACAAGCTTCTTTCTGGTTTTCATTAAGATCCCTGTTCCAGCAAACAGGCCTTGCATAGGAAGCTTAGTTCCAAGTTTAGCAGAAGAATGACACCACCCACCCATATTGATGAATTCTAAAGCTTAACATAGCATTTTAGCAGTATTTTCCTAGAATATCTGCTAGCTGCTAATAGGTTGCACAGGAACACATCCAGGTGGGTTTTGGAAGTCTCTAGAGATGGAGGCTTCACAACCTCTCTGGGCAGACTGTTCCAGTGGTTCAGCACCCTCAAAGTAAAGAAATTTCTCCCCAAGTTGAGGTTAAACCTCCTGTGTTCTAGTTTGTACTTGTTGCCCCTTGTCCCATCACTGGCCACCGCTGAGAAGAGCCCCATCCTCATGACCTCCAGCCTTTAGAGATCTTTGATCACATTGGGTGATTCTGTGCTCCACAACCTCCCTGGGCAACCTGTGCCAGTGTCTCACCACCCTCACTGCAAACAACTTCCTCCTAACATCCACTTTCAATCTCCCCTCTGCCACTTCAGACCCATTGCCCCTTGTCCTGGCATTGCAAGACCTTGTCAATAGTCCCTCCCCAGCCTTCCTGGAGCCCCCTTCAGATCCTGGAAGGCTACTCTAAGGTCTCCTGGAAGCCTTCTCTTCTGCAGGCTGCAGAGCCCCAACTCTCTCAGCCTGTCCTCATAGCAGAGCTATGCACCTTTGATGAATTCCTCAAGGCAACTATGCTATGCTGACAGTGGGGATATGGGTTAGGGCTGAACTTTTGTAAAGTTGGACTTGATGATCCCAAGGGTCTTTTGCAACCTGAATGTTTCTGTGGTTCTGTGAAAAGCACTTCTAAGACTGTTGAAATGGCTTTGGTGTTTACAGCATTGTTTAAAATGATATCCCTACCCAGCTATAGTTAATTTTAATGTGGAGCTGGCTTGACAGCCCAGGAAATGTACAGAAAATTCTTCTGTGAATTTACTGGGAAAGCCTAAAAAAAAAAAAATCAGAGTAGTTGTCTGTACTCTGTCTAGCTTTGGAAGAGGGCTGGCAGCAAAGGTATCTGAGAACTCGTTTCAATAGAAAGCTAGGAAGGGGAGTAGGTGAGCAAATTCTTTCCAAAGAAACAGCTCTTAGTGAGCTTTTGGGAACTTGAGATACTCTTATCCTATCAAAACCAAGCAACCAAAGCCCCCAAAGCCCACTCTCTCAGCAAGGGAACAGAAAGCACTGTCTCCAAGAAGAACTTAGGCATTCCTCACTCATGATGTACCAGGCTTATAAACATTGTCCTCCTTAGTGCAGTGAGGAAAACGTGAAAGACTTCTGCAGTGTCACACTGGCCAGCTGCATTTCTGAGCCTGAGATAAGCCAGGCAGTACGAATCTCCACTCTGCCTGTTTGTTTCTGTTAAGTCATGGTGTTCAGCAAGATCACAGGGATTTGGGAAGCCTGCTGAACACCACTGCTTTTTGAACGGCATCGCTCAGGAATTTCAGGCCTCAAGAGTCTCAGACTCTGCGAAGCAGCTGGCAACAGGTTTCAGCCACAGGATACTACAAGCTTCTTTCTGGTTTTCATTAAGATCCCTGTTCCAGCAAACAGGCCTTGCATAGGAAGCTTAGTTCCAAGTTTAGCAGAAGAATGACACCACCCACCCATATTGATGAATTCTAAAGCTTAACATAGCATTTTAGCAGTATTTTCCTAGAATATCTGCTAGCTGCTAATAGCTATTGGACATCTCCCACTGGTTCTCTAGGGACTAGCACTACCGACTCACAGCTTTACCCACAAGGGGCTGATGCTACATAAAACTGCTGAGGTTTAAATACAGGCTCTGATTCAGTCTGGTTTTGTTTTTTTTGTTTTTAATTTTCTCTGAGTGATTCAACTGCTGGGACTGGCCTAAATGATTATAGGCAAGCACATGTAACCCTTTCGTGGTGCTAGAAGCCATTGCAAAGTTATTTGTAGTGTGTGTATGCAAATCAATTTCAGTTTGAGATAGTCTGGGAGAAGTCTGAGAGGGATTTCCCTGCTTTCAGTAATCTGTTGTTGCTCCTTAGCTTCCTCATTTCAGATGTCCAGGAGGCGTAAGCATGACACTGCTGATAATTTCTCAAAGTCAGTCTGAAAGCAAAGCCATCAGGAAGAGTGTGTCCAGCAGATCCAGGGAGGTTCTCCTCTACTCTGCCCTGGTGAGGCCTCACCTTGAGTACTGCCTTCAGTTTTGGGCTCCCCAGTTTCAGAGGGACAGGGAGAGGGTCCAGCAGAGGGCTATGAGGAAGATGAGGAGAGGCTGAGGGACCTGGGGATGCTTAGTCTGGAGAAGAGAAGACTGAGAGGGGATTTAAGAAATGTTTATCAATATCTGAGGGCTGGGGGTCAGGAGCGGGGGACAGGCTCTGCTCACTGCTCCCTGGGGTAGCACAAGGAGCAGTGGATGGAAGCTGCAGCACAGGAGGTTCCAGCTCAACACAAGGGGAACTTCTTGCCTGGAAGGGTCCCAGAGCACTGGCACAGGCTGCCCAGAGAGGTTGTGGAGTCTCCTTCTCTGGAGCCTTTCAAGACCTGTCTGGATGTGTTCCTGTGTGCCCTGAGCTAGATTGTCTGGTCCTGCTCTGGCAGGGGGATTGGACTGGGTGAGCTCTTTGGGTCCCTTCCAACCCCTGACATCCTATAAGCCTGTGCTGGGTGACAGCACTCTTGCAGCTGGCTCCATCTCTGCAAGGAAGGAGGCCTGAAGGAGTGGTGTGGGGAACAGCTCAGGTTGTGAGGGCTTTATTCCATGGCATACTTGGAAAGTGGCCAGCAGCCAGGAAGATCTGTGTGCTGTCCTTGGATGTGACCCTAGCCTACTCAGAGCTCTTAATTTTTATTTCTTGATCCAGGCAGAGTGCTGCACCTCACCCATGATGGGTGCTGTTGGTTCAGCTTCTATCAGTGTGAGGCAGTTACCAGATCCCTGCCACACAAATGGCTGTNAAGATGCTCAGAGGGCTGCAGCAGCTCTCCTACGAGGACAGACTGAGAGAGTTGTGTGTCTTCAGCCTGGAGAAGAGAAGGCTTCCAGGAGACCTTAGAGTAGCCTTCCAATATCTGAAGGGGACCTACAGGAAGGCTGGGGAGGGACTATTGACAAGGTCTTGTAATGCCAGGACAAGGGGCAATGGGTTTGAAGTGGCAGAGGGGAGACTGAAAGTGGATGTTAGGAGGAAGTTGTTTGCAATGAGGGTGGTGAGACACTGGCACAGGTTGCCCAGGGAGGTTGTGGCTGCTCCCTCCCTGGAGGTGTTCAAGGCCAGGTTGGAGGAGGCCTTGAGTGACCTGTGCTAGTGGGAGGTGTCCCTGCCTATGGCAGAGGGTTGGAACTGGATGATCTTTGAGGTCCCTTCCAACCTTACCATTCTGTGATTCTATGATTCTGTCCCCAGCACATGGTGCTGTGCAGAGTATGGTGCTACTGCTCCAAATGGGAAGATTTATGTTTCAGCAACGATCCAGATTCTGAGAAACACACTTACCAAAAACCACAGCCAAGGGAAACACAACAGGTGAAGTAAGCATGGTGGCACTGGGGAGGAAGGAAATCTCCCTGCAGCACACTGATAAGAGCCTGCTTGATATACACTGTACTGAATCTGGACAATCCCAAACACAGGCTAGCTGGAGGAAATTCAGCTGAGAGGCCCCAGGGACTGAATCAGCCTGTTAAAGTGCTTTGTCGGTTTTATTTATCACTCCTTAATTAGGATGCTTAACCAAAGCATTGGAAAGATAGCAACTGTTAAATATTCAACAGGCTGGCCTCTCAGTTACAGTATGACAATCCTGAATAAAGTTCGTGGAATACTTGTTCTTCCTAGGTACTCCAACCAAGCCAAAGGGAACTGGACTACAACCAAAAAAAAAAAAAACCAAACAAACCAAAAGTAGGGCACTCTTGTGGAGACCTGGTCAAAAATCCAGGTCTTGCCATGGGCAAGTTGTTTCCTGCCCTGTGCCTCAGTTTTTCCCATCTGTAAAACGAGCACAGCCTTCCTTGTAAATCACTGAGATGAAGGGCTAGAAAAGCAGTAATACCTTATTAATTACTTACTACTATTTCTGGGCAAGAGGAAACAAAGGGACATCAGTCTTTCAGGGTTTTCTTGATCCTCATAAACCGTAAGAAAGCACCACCTAACGTGAGCTTCACACAACAGAAACTTCTGTCGAGCCACTTTTAAGAAGAAATAGAGGGTGCACAATTAAAAGAAAGCTGAAAGTGGGCAGGCAGGGTCAGGAAAACACTCCAGATGGTGTAACGAGTTACGCTGCAGAGCAGGCTCCCACAGGAAGCGGTGAAACCCCCATTGCTGGAGACTTTTCAGACTGAATCCTTCAAAGTGCTAGCATATATAATATGGGAAACTGTTCTGCACTGCCACAGAGGTAAGCAGCACCACTGGGACAACCTGTGATAGCCACACCTCCCTCTTCTACAGTTTGAAGAGGATTCTTGCTGCTCTGACTGGGAAGAACTGTAGGCTCTCTTTTTTTTCAACACCGTATGNGAGGTGTCCCTGCCTATGGCAGGAGGTTGGAACTAGATGAGCTTTGAGGTCCCTTCCAACCTTCCCATTCTATGATTCTATGATTCTATTGGCCAAAGCCAGGTTTGTTCTGCCTGCACCAGGACTGTCATGGTTGCAGTGATTCTATATCTATATGCAGTGGTTCTATATCTATATGATTCTATATCTGAGGAAGGTCTACTGGCAGGTAGCTACATTGGGTTTTTGTAAGAGACCAATTCAGCAAGCCTGTTAGATCTTTCCCATGGCTTCTTCTGAGATCTGAACTTTCTATGTCCAAGAAAAAAAACAAAACAAAACAAAAAGCCCTCTGGTCTGTGTTTGAGAATTTCAGAGGGTGCATCCTACAGAGAGACTCTTTATTTCCCATATTACAAGCTAATGACAAACTGGGTGGCTTGATTTTTTTACAAGCCCTGGTTTGCAGAAGAAAATTCCATGATTTTAATGGGAACCAAATGAGAGCTCATTACATAAACAGCATTATGAGACACAGAACTGATGTTGAGACATTCAATGCTCTGGGTCAAACTCACCAAGATGGGAACTGGCAGCAGCGTGCTGGAACATTGGGTTTCTCCACTCTCAGAGGCTACAGCAAACAATTCTCCCTGCTGCTAAGGCTGGTTCAGCTCCTTTGGAGGTAGCTGTGGAGGGAGCCTGGCTGCTGCTGTCCTTACTGGCACTTAAAATCTTAAGACTTTCTCTGAAATCCAAATTCAAAGCTTTGGGCTAATTAAAACTGATACAATTGGGTTTACTAGTTGGAGCAGGCAGAGGAATAAAAATGGTTAAAAAGAGCTTAGAGGCAGCGATTTAATCCCTTCTTTCCTCTTGGTCTCTCATAGCTGCTGGTATACAAAAAGAGAGGTGAATTGCTTCAGATGGCCTGTGTGCACCAGTGACCCTGCCTTACTTTAGCCCCTTGGGTAAGATGGCCATGGCATGCTCCTGATGGCCTCTCACGTCCTGCTGTGGGAGTGCTGAGGTTGTGCACCCCAGTACGCCTTGCCCACCGCCTCTGCACATGAGAGCTGGCACTGCCTGCAAGCTGTCTCTGGCCCTGGCCCAGGCTGCAGCAATTTCCTCAGGAATGAATCATGAGCAACAAACCAAACGAGCTATTTAAGCAGTTTTCTTCTCCCCCTGCAACTATCCTGTCCAGTATCATGTTCCTGACAGTTTATTCTTCAAGAATTTAGTCATCTAAGGTTTCAGTGACTCATGTGATGAACCTTCTACTCATTTCCTGGAAAGAGTCCTACATGGTCCTCTGCACCTCCCTGTTGTTTTCCTCGAGGGTCTCGTTCTTGCTACATTTTCATATTCAGCTTTCTTCCACTTTTGGGGAGGGTAAAGAGACCTTGAGTGCATCCAAATTTACAGTGCAACTGGAAAGCGTTGTGGTGAAAGAAATACCTGGAAAACCAAGATTAGCCCTGAACCAGAGAATCTTTTTTTTTTTGGAAGTAGCTGCCCCTTGGCCTGAAAGCTGATTAGAAGAAAAGGAGCTGTTGTAGGAAGAGCTGTGAGGTGCAGTATGATCATGAATTTTCCAGGTCTGTACTCCATAAAATGAAGATGAAAAGGATGTGAGGGCTCTCTTAGATTATTGCCTGGGTGGGTGTGACTCACCCTGGGAAATGCCACTGCTGAAAAGTACCCTGACATAAACTGCTGAATAAATCCAGCTGGATCGGAACCAGAGTAACCATTTCAGGTATCCAGGCCAATCTGAGAGACACTTCACTGTGGAAAACAACTGCTGCTTTTTGCTGATCAAAAAGAAAGTAAAAAAAGCTCTTCACAAGGCACCTGGAAGGATACTTCAGTGAACTCTGACCTAAGCAGGTTGTGCTATGCCGACAGCAGGCAGCTGCCTGGGCATGAGTGATGCCCAGACCATACCTCCTATCCCAAGCAGAAGAGCTACCTGTGCATATTTATGTTAGAGTTAAAATGGGGGAGGGGAGTGTAGCATTCTTAAAATATTCAGAAGCCTATGTGAGTGTGGAATTGCACAGTGACAGTGCTGCTGCAGGCTTACAGGCCTACTATGCCTTCCTCACCCAAGTCAGCAGACTGAGCATTCTGGCTGACACTACCTCACAGTAGGGATAGTGAAGGAATTTGCAGATCTATGTGATGGAGACAGGGTCAGCACATCCAGAATTCTTAGAGAGTGATTTCAGTCTTCAGTCAGAGCAATAAAAGTGGTATGTGCATGAGTGTATGTGCTCCAGACCCCATCTGCAGTCCTGT
>WBNM01012682.1:0-35939 GCA_013399055.1 Ramphastos sulfuratus | reverse complement strand
CTAGTCTGGATGACTTTACAAAGCAAGGTGGCGGGGGGGGCAGGGAACTCCCAAACCATCACAATGCAGTAGCAGAAATTAGCTCCACCAGATTCACCTAAGTGCATCCCATGGCAGAAAGGCTCCTGGCTCCAGGGGCAGAGGTTGGCCATGTCTGATCTTACAGCTCTGTGTGACACAGACATCTGTGAGAAGAAACTGCACCCCTCTGGGAACGTGCAGGGTCAAGAGATGTGCTAAAAGCATGCTCCTTTCACAGCAGGCTGAGAAAAGCCATTCTGGGCACTGCATCAAAGAGGGGGAAAACACCCAAGCCAACATCGTGTTCCCTTTCCAGCAGGGATTCAGAATCTAAGGACACAGAGACAGGCACCACTTCAGATATCTTCTGCTCCAGAAGCAGAAAGAGATTAATCATCTTGAATAACCCTTGCAAGGCAGTCTCAGGTTTAGATCAGGACTTTGTTTGTTGTTTTTTGTCTGTCTTTTAAAAAATTTTTATTTTGTTTATTTGTTTTTGGTTTGTGTTTGTTGTTTTTGCTGTGTTTTTGGTTTTTTTTTCCTAAAATATCCCCAAATACTGAAGTAAGTGAGAATTCAAAATTGCCTTCAGATTTGCCTTACTTGTAGCCCCTTATACAAGGAGCAGCTCTGCTGTGAGGACAGGCTGAGAGAGTTGGGGCTCTGCAGCCTGCAGAAGAGAAGGCTTCCAGGAGACCTTGGAGTGGCCTTCCAGGATCTGAAGGGGGCTACAGGAGGGCTGGGGAGGGACTATTGACAAGGGCTTGTAATGCCAGGACAAGGGGAATGGGTTTGAACTGGCAGAGGGGAGATTGAAACTGGATGTTTGCAGTGAGAGTGGTGAGACACTGGCACAGGCTGCCCAGGGACGTTGTGGCTGCTCCCTCCCTGGAGGTGTTCAAGGCCAGGTTGGATGAGGCCTTGAGTGACCTGTACTAGTGGGAGGTGTCCCTGCCTATGGCAGGGGGTTGGAACTAGATGATCCTTGAGGGCCCTTCCAACCTTACCATCCTATGATTCTATACACCTCAAAGAATATTGGAAATTACCTGTTTAGATAAAAGTTAAATTGAATTCAAATAAAATTAATCAACCCTGTGAAACCTGCTGCTTGCACCCATAGTTCAGGAATAAGAAGATTCTCATCACAGTTTAAAGTAATTTGGCAAACACCACCTCTATTGTCTGTGTTTATCTATAGATATATATTTATATATCCACCCATGCATACATGCATCTCTACATCTCTTCAGATGCTTGTTCTGCTTTACTCACAGGAGTATTTTCCCTCCCTTTCACAGTCTATGAAAAGCAGGACCCATTACTAAAATACTGATCCTGCTGAAAACAAAGTTTTGCCATCTGACCCCACCACAGTCACTTTCCCTCATGCTTCTAAGTTTACCAGGATGACACAGAGCTGATTGTGCTGATGGGTCCTTCCCCCAGGCACACTGATGGCATTGCAGTGATCCAGCCCCATAACAACATGGAGCCAAGGCAGGTGTCAGACATTCATTATTCCTCTGAGGCATAGATGAACACCTCAAGAGTTTGGGGAAACATTGTGGAACTTTTTTCTCTTCTCCTTTTTCACTTTGTCTCCAAGCCAGACATGGGTAATGACAGAGTGCCCACAGGAATAAAAGCTCCTTGGAGAATGTTTGTTAATGGTTGGGAAATGAAGGAGGAAAAGGAGTAGAAAAGGTATTCAGCTGCTTCTCCTCACAGGGCTGCTTTTGTAGGATTATTGCTAAAAAGTACAGTAGAAAACATGTTGTATTATGACAAAAGAAACTACATCCCACCTTTGGTTCTGTGCTGGTTCATGTTACTCTGAGGGCACATCAACTCAGCCTAAAGGGATCTCCTCTTGTCAGACTATGCCTACACAAGGAACTCTTACATCCAGGCTGGATCTAAAATCCAGGGAAGCACACAAACCTGGTGTTCCTGGGGAGCAACAAAAACCACTGTGCTTCCAGTGAGTCCAAAGAGTACTGGCATGCTAATCTTGTTTGGAAAGGTGTTCCACGTCTAACAATTTAACCCAAGCTGGAAAGACATCATGCAGCTCCAAAACTAACCGCGAGAGCAGAGGAGCAGGACCAAGGTGGCAGATGGTTTACGCAGCTGGCCAGCCCCACGTTTGCAGCCACATGCCACCAGATGGCTCAGTGAGGAGAATCCCTGCCCGAGGAGCTGGCTTGCAGCTTTGCAGAACACAGCATTCGTTCTACAGGAAGGTAACATATGAAAGAGCTGAGAAATCATAGTCCTGCTTCCTTAGAGCCCCAGTGCACCCCTTTGCTGTGGTCACTCTGCTAAGAGCATGCAACAAGATTGCAGTTTTACACCTCTGGCCTCGATCACAAACTCTTTTTTTTTTTTTTTTTTTTTAAAAGCTATTTACATGGAACCTCAACTCTTACTAAAGAACCTGTTTCAGGAAGTGTAGAGGAAAAGAACCCAGGAGGATGCACTTACTGGCAGAAGCTATGCTGATTAAACAACAAATGCAAGTGATCCTGCAAGATTTACCCTGCTGGTTTAATGAGATTTGGGGTTTCAACAAGTGTCAAGGAAATTTCCACCATTTAAGTGGGGAAATTTTGTCTCAGCATGAGGAAAACTTCATGGGAAGAGCACCACACCCCACAGGCAAGCAACACAAAGCACTTTGCTTGCAGCTATTTCAGAATATAACTTATTAGCAGCTATCAGTGGTTTCAGAGAGCCTGGGTTTGAATCTCAGAGCCCATAACAAGGCCAACAGTGTGAAAGGAAAGCAGAATGCCTTACTGCAAGGGAAAAAACACAGGAGAGGCAAAATAGAGGAGAGATGAGCAGAAGGGATTAGCTGGTTAATAGCTTTTAAACAACAAGAAATCTGTTGGATGAGAGGAATAAAAGAAACTTAAGAGTAAGTGAGAAAAACACTACAAGATTTTTTTTAAGAATTATTGGACAGTCTGCAAGGACCTGATGAGCAACTGAGTCAAATTCTTCAGAGATTAGGCAGTTGGAGAGAAACCTTTATTATCTACATGCAGCAAGAGACTGCTTAGGGGGCCATAAAAGCATATAATTGAGGAAAAAAATGAAAGAAAAAGAGAAAAAAAATCATTGTACCACTCTGCAAAAGAAAACAAGGCACAAAACCACCTTTCACCAGTAGCAGAAAAGATGCATTCCACAACACATGCTATAACCATCCTTGTTTTTCTTGCTCTGAGTACCAAAGGCTAACAATGTTTGTGGAAAACCTCTCAGCTGCATGAAAACCTTATGCTTCTCTGCAAGAGTCCTGTTACCATCACAAACAGCAAGTTTTGCTCACATTTTCTCTCTTCTAGCCACAGACAAGCCCCTGCACTTACAATGAGTGAGTGTTTTTGTTCAAAATGTGCTCTATTGATTAGCCACTTTACTCAAGAGCATCATCAGAAACTCATCTGCTTATTAATTCCAGCTTTATAAGTTATCTTAACACTCTTCCCCAGACACTGTCTCTTCCTCAGGCACATCTGTCATTTCTGTAAAGAGTACTTCCAATTAATTGGCAAGAGAACCTAGGAAGAGCCAACTGTGGAAAAATGACATTGGCATGGGTTTGAGAATTTCAGTAGTGATGTTTAAAACAACAAAGAGCAAAACAGAGGCAAACTGGTGCTCCTTGCACCAGTGTGTGTCAGCATGGACAAAGCCTACAAGAGATTAAATGCAACAGTAAGTGGAAACATTGAAAAGAAACAGGACATTACATGATGCAAAATCAGAATGAAGGACTCGTGTACACATCACCACAGTGAGGGCAGAAGTCTATAGAGATAGATGGAAAGTGTTAGGTGAGCATCAGTTAAGTGAAGGGAAAGCACAAGGGTTTATCTGCTCTGGAAACAGGCAGAATGTTTTGCCCATTTTAAACAGTTGCAATGAGCAGAATGAACAGCTCAGTAAATACAGTGTTACAAAGCACAGACCAGGCCACACAGATGCATTCAAACACCATTCCTGGCTGAACCACCTCCACTGAACATGCTGGCAGGTCAATACTCTTGCACTCTACTAGCTATTAAAGCCAAGTTTAAGACTGCACCACAAGTTGAGTGCTTCTCTCAGTATGCCAGCTCCTGTGGGCATAAGGCAAAGTCATTAAGGCTAAGAGGCTGGCCAGAGCCCCTGAGCGTGCTGGCATGCACAGCATCTTATCAATGAGCGAGGGATGGAGCTGAGACCAGCCCTCTGCTGTTCTTTGCAGCTAACAGTGCCAATAAATCCCATGAGTGACAGTGATCCAGCAAATCCCAGCAAAGCAACAGTGGCAGTAGCCTTCAGCAGTAGCTTGCATTGCACACATTTTCAGCCTGACTCAGGCTCTTGCAGTAAATTCCACTCAGGCTCATATCAATAAATTATAAACGGCATAAATCTACACATTTTCAGACAAGGCAGCATCCTACTTTTGATACCAATTCTTGTCTTAAAACAGGAATGCAAGATCCCACTACTTTATGAGCATTTCCTATGGAGGATTTCAGTGAGTTCAGTGAACATTTGGCAGGTCTCAGTCAGATATTATGGCTGCTGCACTTCACATATTAAAACATTCAGGTACTTACACGTGACTGAAAACACTTGCAAGAGTCATTGAAAGCTGGCTTGGGACTATTGACTAAATAGCAGGAGCTATGAGAGATAAAACAAGCTTTGAGGTTTTAAAGTGAGATCTGTTCAGATTGCTAGATTTGTGCTTAACTCTGAAATGCATTATTGTAATCAAAGTAGTTATTGGCACTTAAAAGAGAGGAAAGCTTGAAGAAAAGAAAATAAAACATTGCAACTGCTTAATGACAGCAGTACTGGGAAAAACTCATAAAGCAGGGTGCACTTTATCTGTCTTCTTAATTCTGACCATCAACAATAATCCACTGCTGACCATTGGAAGAGCTGGAAAGGTTGGAGCAACCAGTTTACCTGCAGAGCTACTGCTGCACATGCACACATGATTTATTGCAAGAACTGTGATAAAATCCATTAAACTAAAAAAAAAAAAATGGCAAAAAAGAAAAGAACAGTACATAGTGTCTGCTTGAGGGAAGGAAAAGCTCCCTTCGTGCAGCTCTGTATTTTGATTAGAAACTTCCACTGACTATTTCATTTTCAATATTGCACTCTGGTGGGGGGGGATGGGGGTCAAGGCTTTTTTAGCATACAGATAATTTATATTTGCATAAAATGGACCTGGGATGTCACTGCTATGAGGCCTAAATTACGGCAGCGTAGGAAGATGGCCCCTCTAAACCACTTGATGGATGAGAACAGAAGAGGCAGTTGACAGCTGGATAACAATCTTTTTCTTGTGCAGCATCATTGTATCATCACCAGCTGCTTTCTGAAGTAGCTTTTAGAGCTGGCTGTGCATTGCAAATGGAAAGCTTCTCAGGCTGTTAACCCTCCAATTTACTTACTCATCTGAGCATCATCCACGCATGCTGGAACATATTGCTTGGAGAATCCAATAAGTTAATCTACAATTATGAATAATTCCCCCACTAAATCCAGGAACTTAGTAAAAAAAAAGAAAACAACCAACCAAAAAAGCCTTTTGCAACACTCATTTTACAGGAGCTTTTCAGCATGGGCAAGTATAGAAATGCTATTTCATTTTATTCCTGTTTTATGCTGGCTCCAGCAGCTCTCATACACTCCCTGTATCTGAGAAAGGCAATCAGGGAATGCATGTCTGAAAGGTACCTTCTGGGCCCTGGAGTCCAATCCTCAGCAGGCAACTTATGTCTTTACTTCTCTAAAAGAAGCTTACATTAAAATACCTGTCAGGGAGTTGTATTACTGAGCCTCATTCCTCAAAACCTATTCCTTCTTTCAGAAACTCAAGACTACATTTAAGTGATCAGCATGAAGATGTGTGGCTGCAACAGGTCCATGGACACTCCTGCAACACTCCCAGGAGCAGAGCAGCACCCTCCCCACACCAGCTCTTTTCTTCAAGTCCAAGGTAATTTTGTACTTGAGCCATCAAACCTTTGCTCATTCAGCAGCAGCTTCCAACTGCTGAAGCACAGAAATAGCAGGCTTACAAATACCTTTATTGCCATTTGCTGCCCTAGAACAGCTCTTTGCTTCCTTGCAATCACATTTTCAGTAAAGAAAACACAATGAAAGCCTAAAATTAAACCAGCTTCCAATTTCTTCATACCTTCCCTTGAGATACAGAAACAATCTAACGAGCAAGCACCAGATAAACCTTTTTTATCACTAATCAACACTCCTTGTTAGCACCAAATACATGCTCCCACCTTGGGAGCACACAAGAAACTGTTATTAATTTCCAACAGTACCACTACCTCCCAGCATCAGGCAAAAGAAGTAAAGTATTGACCAAGCAGAAAAGCAAAGGTTGTTTTTTGGGTTTGTTTGTTTGTTTGTGAAGAATGCTTCTGTTAGCACTTGCAGTGAGTCAGGAACTTTTAAGGTCTCCAGCATACAACACACCAACACCCATGAGAATCTGCAGAGCTAAGAAAGTTTTGCACCTGGTTTGAAAATTCATGCAGTTACAGTATCCCATTACTCACTGTCCTCCCACAAAGTTTTGACTGAAGCCTGGAAAGGTTTTTTGTTTAAAAGCAACAAGCACTCAGCCCTTGCTTCCTGGTGGGAGAAGACCCCAGACCAGCACTTCAAAATAGGCATGGCTTTCTCTACAGCAAGCTCCCTGCAAAGATCAACATTTCTTCACATTAAACAGAATACAAATCAGGATAATTCACTTTTTAAGCAGAGGAAACTCAAGAGTGTCTAGATCAAAAGAAAAAGAGCTCTCAAGCAACAGAGCCCACTCACCTGCTCTGTGATGAAAGCAGGTCAATAGTTTCAAGCTTGGTAACATATTGAACATCCAAGTGATCACTGTGTTCAGCCACATCCTGTGCTGCCTAAAAGGAGGCCCTACTAAGAGCCTTCCTTTTATTGCTTTTGGTGCAGCATCACACAGCTGCCAACACCCAGGAAAATCACCCACAAGCCCTCTCCAGGACACCTGCTTTGACAGAATTTATCACAGGTGACTTTTCCACAGCTAAAGGACCTTTAATGGTGTGGTATTTTCTTCTTTGATTCAGAATATAAAAAAAAAGAGTGTTTCAATATTCCTGTTCTCTGCAATGCATATGTTGGGGTTTGCTTTCTGTTGGTTTGTGCCCTTTGAGGGAGCTGGAGTTTTGAAGATTGTTTCTTGCTAGGTGAGGTTAATGGGAGTCCTTCAAAGCTGTGTGACCTTCAAAGTGTGCTCAGAGAAACATTCAAAAGAGTCTTAGGAACTGTTATTGAAACAACTTTTTGGCAGCACTTACGCTGTATGTAAAGTACAGAGATGTGCATCTTAACCTGCTCGTGTTGAGGCTTTGAAAAGCTTCTCAAGCAGAAGGACAGGGCAGTGTAGTTGTTTTGGAAAAGAAATGTCCTCTGTGAAGGGCAAAAGCAAGCCCAAACCACTGAGCATCAAACAGTTTAGTCCTCTCAGTCCTGAGCACCGAAGCTGCAGTGTGGTTAAGGGACACAGGCCCATCCCTGAGGCAGCTCTGAGAGCTACTTTGGAAACACACTGATGTGCAGGATGCTGGTGCTTTTGAGGAAAACTTTACTAAAAACCTTAGAACATGGAAATTTGTAACAGAAACTGCACAAGGCTGAGAACTCCATGGCACAACGTTTGCTGAAGCAGCCTGCTATGATATTGCAAATGCTACCTGCGAAACTCAGATGCTTGATGTTGTTCCTGCAGTTCCTTGAGGCTGATAAAATGCTAATCAAATAGCAAGTGGCTGTAATTTCACATTTATTAGAGGGAAGAAGGCCCTGGGGCAAAGAAAACCTATTTGGAGGCTGGTGTGTGAGTTAAAGATATTTTATGAAGCTGCAGCAGCCTGTGGCTGGCAGGTAGCAGAGTCCTGATGCAAGGAACCAACGTGGCAGCTTGGTTGGGGACATCCTATGTGGCTATAGAAAATAAAATGGTAGCTGGAAATGAGACTGGAAAGTGACATTCTGCTTTATGGCCCAACCCAGCTCAGCAGTTAAAGATATAGCTAACTCACAATACTTAATCTTTTAATTAGGGATGTACTGTTCTTTAATTTGGGCCATGCTTATAATTAAATGTCACCTCTGAAAAGAGGGTGAGGTGGGAAGGATTTTGTTACAGGTTTGGGGGTTAGCTTTTTTGGGGACAAGGGGAAGTTTGCTGGTGAGACTGAGGAAGATAAGCTGCAATAAAAGCTTATAAATGAATAATTGAATGAAGCTTGCAGTACCTCATGGGAAATCACCAGAAAGGTTTTTCTCCCACTGAGTTTAGGGCATGTTCAGAGTCTGTACTGCTGCCTTCCCTTGCCTTGCCTGTTGAAGCAAACCAGGATGTCCTGTTCTGGGTTTTTTCAAGTGGTGAAATGCAGTAAAGCTCAATGGCACAAGCCTGAGCCCACTCTGTCCCTGGCTGACTGACAGGCACAGGGAACCTGCAGGCTCAGTGTTTTCCTGATGTACAATTAGAGCAGTGGGCTGGAAACAGATGGTTATGCCATGAAGATTACTAGAATAAGATACAAACAATTCCCATCCAAGCTATGTTTTGCTTCTGTGTGAGGAGGCAAAAGGAAAAATGAATGTAGCCTGAGTCAGGCTTGTTTACTGCATCTTGCAGGAGTTTCACCCAGGCTGTTGTCCTGTGCAGGTCTTTGGAGGAGGGAAAATGCAGTATTTGCCCCAAGGCAACTGCAAGTAACAAAACCAGTCCTGTCTCTGGGCAGAGTGGTAACCCTTGCTCCTAAACTGGAAACTAGTCCAAGCTGAGAATGCAGTTAGCTTTGCTTTTCTCACAGTGCCTTTAGGATGAACTCAATGACTGGATGCTAGGAGGAAGTTCTTTACAGTGAGGGTGGTGAGACACTGGCACAGGTTGCCCAGGGAGGCTGCTCCCTCCCTGGAGGTGTTCAAGGCAAGGTGGGAGAGGGCCTTGAGTGAGCTGTGCTAGTGGGAGGTGTCCCTGCCTATGGCAGGGGGGTGGAACTGGATGATCTTTGAGGGCCCTTCCCAACCTACCATTCTATGATTCTATGATTCAACCAGATTTAGTAACAAGACTACCAAATTATTACCAAGAAAAGTAGCAGGAGGAGAAGTGTGATTCTAATATATGCTTTTGACCCAAATTCACTGTGACAATACAATTCTCTAACTTGTAATGGACCAGGAAGTAAATTACACTAAAGTATGAGCTTAATACTATTCCCTGACTGATCAAACAGGAGCTACAGCAAGGAAGGAAATGTGTGAACTAACACCCCCACCCCCGCTGCTACCCTGAACATCATCCATCACAACCACTATTTGTGTTTTGAAAAGCTTTCAACTTGGTCAGCTCCTGATTGCTGCTTCTCTAATTGCACTAATTGGGTTCTTTCCTCCGGTGCACGTCGGTATCTTTCCCAGCTGCCAGGGAAAGGGAAGCTTGTCATCTTCCTGTGAACAAGCATTGATCCTGTGCTGCCCCAGAGCACACTGTCTGGTCTTCTTGTTCCTCACCTTCTTCCCCCTCTTCTGGTTAGTTTCCATGCCCTTAATTATTTTTTTTAAATTTTTTTTTTGCTTCCAGTTTCTATGTGCAGTACAGCAGATGGCAACAGACCAGCATTTTGGACCTTGGTAACAAAAACATGGCAAAATCTCCACTGCAGCTGAAGGAAAAGGTCCAAAATGTCCTTCAAAGGTTTGGCTTTTCCCACATTTTTTTCTTTTAGTAAAGACAGGTCTTGAATATAAGAGGAAATGAGCATGGTGGTTTCAAACTACATATCAAATACCAGTGGGTTTTCTATGGAGTCAGTTGGGGGTTAGCTATAGAAAATGATACAATTCCCAGTATAAAGAAGATAAATCAATCTCTTCAAAGCCTTCACTGCAGCAGAATGGTTTCCTAACTCATTGAAAAGAAGTTCTGTGAAAACAGTAATGGAATTGACTGCCCAGACTTGTTGTGTGACCAAATCCTGCCACTGTCAGTCCAGCTTCCCTTGTCTGGTGGCTGAAAAGGTACAGCAGAGCCGAGACTGACCGCAGGTGTCGTGACACCAGCCACCTTTCTCTGGAGGCTGATCTAAACACAAAGTATTTGTTCTCCATACCATTTCTTTCTGCTGAAATGGCATGGAATGCAGCACTCAGGTGCAGCCCTGCAACTCCCAGAGAATTAAAATTTCATCAGTTTTTGCACACTTGTTCTAATAGAATCCACTGAAATGTGAGGCATCCTGCCTAGAAAATGCAGCCGTGGAAATTTGGCAGCCTGGTGGTGTGCCTGTAAGTCAAAGAGGTCTTCCCTATGCTGTTTATGAAGGTATAGAACCAAAAAGTAGTACAACATTTCACTTTGCTAGGATCTTGAGTTAACTTTCATTTACAGGAGCCATTTCATCATTTCACAGAGAAGTGGAGAGACAAAGGAATTAATAAATAAATGGTCTTTTCTGCTCTGACCTATTACATTTTGCTGAACTCTGCCAGAGGCTTCCAATCCCTGGAAACTCTTTTCTGGGACATCTCCAAATGTATAAGCATGTGAAGACACTAATTAGTGTAAAAGCTTCTCTTGCAAAAGCAGGGATGCTGAAAATCTGTACCAGTGTTCTTTTCTTTGGGTCCTTCAACATCATCCAGTCATAGAGCTTCCATTTTATTAGGCACTGAGGTATTTGGTTCCATCTCAAGCAGCAGAAGCAAACTAAAAGGTGATTTTCACTCACATAACCTATGCTAAGTAGGGCTTATTTCTTGGTTGTACTGTATGGAAATTCTGCAGTTACCTCCAGGCTTCATGCATGTCTTTAGGTATTTCAAAACCCACAAATTCAGCTTTGATTATATATATATTGATATATATATATTGTATATATTCAGAATATGAGTATGAGAAATATTCAGAAAGCCTCAGGCAAAGCAGCATAGCAACTCAGACCAAAAAAAAATAATGTAATTGCTCCTCAACATTAAAAATGAACTTGCAGGACTAGAAAGGTCTCAGTCAGTTGAAAACTAGCACCTAACTTCATTCATTTGTAACCTAAAATTAGCCAGGTGCTTTCCCCCTCTCCACATTTCTCTCCTGTTTCCTATTACACAACGTTTGGGTGTTTTTTATCCTTGGATAAAAATCTCCTTCACGTAGTCTGCACAAATTCAAGGCATGGCTTGTGCTGGAGGCTGCTCAGGAGGCAGACATCTCACTGCCCATGTGTTGGGAGATAGAAACCTTGCCATCTCCTTGAGAGCACAGAGCCTGAGGAACAGCTAAAAAGCAGGGATTTGAAGAGCTGAGGAGCTTATTTTGTTGCAGCAAGCCCAGAAAGGTCTGTGCAGGTTTTGAGCCTTCTGCCCTACATCCACATCACCTCAGACTCATCCGCTTGGATGTGACTCCTGTTCCCTCCCCAGTGTGTTGCAATTGACAGTTACTGGCAAGCCTGAGCCACCACAGGATTCCTTGACCAAGACCAAATCCCAACATTTGGTTACAGACAGAACTGGGCAGATGAGGACTCTGAAGCTTTCACCTGTTCTCCACCTCCACAGCAGACTTGTCAGCAAACCAGGCCCTTCACTTAGCATCGCTTCTAGCAGGGGAAAAACTCTATTTTAAGCAGTCGTTTCTTTTTCTTCCCTCTCAAAACCAAACAGGCTTTCCCAGCAATAGAGCATTAGTCTCTCTTCGTCTCTACAGACCTTTTCTTGTTCTTCTGCTTTGTTTATTCATTGCTTTTTTAGACATTTTTTCTTTGCTTTGCTTGCTTGCTTGGTTTTTGGTTGGTGGTTGTTTTTTTTTTCATGTAACTTTAACACCAATCTTCACAATTTTCTTGTTTCATCAACTGCTTAATCAGCTGAGCTGGATTTCAAGGATCCAGTTATTACCCAACATGATGGGGTTTCTTATTTTTTACAGAAGCTGTTAGAACATTATTTTTATATAAATATTTACTGTGCTTAATAGTGGCCTGAAAAAAGCAAAAGATGCTGAATATTTGTACTATTTTTTTCCCTTCCCACTTTTGCCTGGTGCTTACCCAACCAAGCCCACACAAAGCAGAGCCTTGGGAATCAGTCCCTGTGATGAATCACTCTGTCTTACAATGCTTGAAAGTCCTTCTATGCCATTAAATCAGGCTGATGGTCCAGATTTTCTGATACATTGCTCTGATCTTCAGCTAAAAATAGGTGAAGTCAATAAACTTATCCTAGTTTGACAATGTAAGAGAAGGTGATGTGTGCTGGAGTTGAAACCAAGGTGCTTGACAGTGTGCTCTGGAGTTGAAACCAAGGTGCTTGACAGTGCATCCTGGAGTTGAAAGCAAAGTCCTTGACAGTGTGTTCTGGAGCAGAAGAAGTTTTCTTCTATTGTTCTCATTCTGCAGAAGGAAATAACAGTGTAAAGAATTCACCTGAGGAATTGGGAATTGCAGTAATACCAAATATCCCTGCTGCCTATTGCAGCCAAGGGAACACTTGGAGGGGACAGAGATGGAATTGCTCACACTTGTGTCTGTGCAGTACAAATTTGGAATGCTTCTAATTTTTATCTTGCAGCCTGTGTGAGAGTGGAGGACACCAGGCTGCCTCAGCTGGCTGCTTTCTGCCTGGCAGTGCCTGTAGCTGCTTTGCTGTCTGAGTTTATTCTTCTTGTGCCTCAAATTGCTGCAGAACAGTAAACAGCCTTGTTTGGGTTCAGTGATAGCAGCAGTGAGACAAATGGAATTATTACCAAGGAAAAAAAAACCCCAAACTTCTCCATGAAGGAGAAAATACCAAATACATTTTTAAACAGAGCAGAGACTCTGGAAGTTCAAATAAAAACAAACGCTCAGCAGCAGGCCAGACAGCAGAAGCAAGAAATCAGTTGATTTCCAATCTTGAATCCTTCAGTGAGTAACCTACACAGCAGTTTTAAAGAGGAATATGCATTTTGCAGTCAGAAATCTCTTTTTTTGCTCCCATATTTTGAAAGCAGAGCACGTGTTTACTCCAACTCTGAGTAGGGTTGTGTGTAGGAGGTGGTTGGAGCTTTGAACTCCCCTCGTACATTCTTAAACACACTGTACAGAGTGGTTGTGAGCCCTGCAGTGATGAACTGGAATGATTCTGCAAGATGAAATATTGATATTGTTCTAACAATTTTCTCAGGTTTCCCAGATGGTAACCTCAACTGACAGGCTTACACCTGTGAAAGCACATGGAGCTCCAGAGTGCACACAGACACCTCCATGCTCCTGGAAAGGTCATAAGCTATTTGCAAGGACCCAACAAGGTTGTCTCATGGGACCTGTTGGGGGAGGGGGGTGATGCTTGTTTGCAGCACAGGGAGGAGATAGAGCAATTAGAGAAACAAAACAGTGGCCTGAAAAGCAGCCTGGCATGGAAGCTGTTCCTCCCAAGCAGAAGACTGCTGGGGTACCTGCTGCCTGCCTTGACTGCTTCTGGGACTAGGCAAGTCCATGCTGCAGAGAAATGTTGCCTCTATTCTTTTCTGTTAGCATTAAATTTACCAAAAAATAGGTCTTACAAGTAGCTGGGGCTTATTCTATATTCACTCTAAAATTAATCTGTCAGCTGGTCACTTTTACTGTTTCTTTTCCAATAGATCTTTAAATGTCATTATGCAAAGCACATTGCTGCTGGAACTGCTGGGAGGATTGTTTTCAAGGATTAAGGAGGATGGGCAGGTGAAGGTATTAGCTATTAAAGGACAAGTCCTGAAGAGGAATGTACTAATTAAAAGTCTGAGGAATTACTTTAGCTGAAGTGGTTTTCTTTCCAGAGAAACAAGCATTCTCTTGAGAAAACCAATGATGAGCTGTTAAAAAAGAGATGCAGCTTGTCTTGGTTTGTGATGGTTTTATTTCTTATGTGGTCCCCTTTCAAGCACTTTTCAGAAGCTTTTACATTTTATGGGACAAAGATATGATTTTTTAATGGGCAGAAGTATAAGAAGTGGTAAAAACACTAGAATGGAGTTACTTTATGAGAGTTTGATGTATACATGAGGCTGAGATGTGGTGCTGAGAGACTTGGTTTAGCACCAGACTTACTAGAGTTAGAGAATGGTTGGGCTTGATGATCTTGAAGGGCTTTTCCAAGTGAGACAATTCTAAGATGTTGTTCCATGAAATGCAACCAATAAATACCCTACATTTCTGAGAAGGCTGTGCTCTTCCAAAGGCCATGCCACCCTGCTCATCCATCTGCTCCTCTCTCCCAGACAGGAACCCATGCTCACAGTATGTGACTGAGATAAACAACACCAAACTGAGAGTGTTTTTAGCTTTTTGCTGTTTCAACAACTGACTTTTTATCAAGTTCCACTTCCTCAGACTCCTTATCTCCAGGCTGAGCAACCCCAGTTCCCTCAACCGATCCCTGCAAGATCTGCTCTCAGCCGATGCTTGCAAGATCTGCTCTCAGCCGATGCTTGCAAGATCTGCTCTCAGCTGATGCTTGCAAGATCTGCTCTCAGCCGATCCTTGCAAGATCTGCTCTCAGCCGATCCTTGCAAGATCTGCTCTCAGCCGATCCTTGCAAGATCTGCTCTCAGCCGATGCTTGCAAGATCTGCTCTCAGCCGATGCTTGCAAGATCTGCTCTCAGCCGATGCTTGCAAGATCTGTTCTCTAGACCCTTCAGCAGCTTTGTTGCCCTTCATGCTCATACACGCAGAGGAATAACAAGAAGGATGCTAACATTGATAGTCTTTGCAGATGCATTTGTTCCCTCACCAGTTCACGCTGGTCCCCCAGTAAATACCAGGGGGTGCTAACCTTTCTTAGGCTGTCCTAAAGCAAACAGCTTTCTGCCTGGTTTACTTTATCTGACAAAGAGAACTTGACCCCTAAATGCTTATAACAGAGCACCTTTCAAAAACCATATTAATGGTGTTCTGAGTTTCAGCAGAGAAGGTTCTTATCTAGGGCAGAAAAAGTCTCACAGGGAGATGGTGCTGAATGTGGGCAATTTCTTCTGGAGGAACATCCTGCACTGCACAAAAGCCCAGAGAGCTGCCAAGAGGAAGGAGTGAAAATATTCTTCTTTTCTCTCATCCTATTTCATCTGCTTGTAAGGGACAGTCCCTACATAAGGCCTCTTTGATTAGCCACCTTGGCTGTTGCAAACTGGTAGGGTCAAAAAAACCCTGATGCTGAGAAATTAGCTGAGATTTTGTCTCATCTGCAGCTGCTGGATCTTGGCGAGGTTTAACACTTTTCTTTTTATACAACACAACTGTAGATGAATAATGTACTTTCTCCTTTCACACTGATTATAGGTAATAGCAAGAAAAATGCAGCTTCTGACATACTTTTGTGGGAGCTTGAGACCAGTTGATTGACAGACCAGTCACTGGAAACAGAACTTATATACTGCATATACTGCAGATGAGTTTTTGCCTGGCTTTACATATCAGTGAGGCAATTAGGACTGAGTTAAAAGGGAAAAGTCATGTTGTATGGATATTGAGACAAAGGAGATATTGAAAATTAAAGTCTTTGAGAACTATAAGGAGAAACAAATAACCTTGAAAATAGATTGGTGAAATCCATTGCACATTTTTACAGCTGAGCTCTGAGTATCTTTCTTAGAGTAATGATTGATACCCAAGCCAACACAACAGCAAAATTAGCCACAATGGCTACGCTTCTCTACTGTACCTTAAGGAAGTGTGGGGGGTTGAGAACAACACAACAAAACAGGGTTGCAATTATACTCATTGTTTTAATGGCTAAGTGAAGTAACAGCAAAAAAATGACTTCTCTTTTCCTAGCAAGAGATAAGGATAGAGAAGGGCCAAAAATGAACCTTAGTAGATGAGCACAGGATTGGGACTAGGAACTGAACATCTCGCACTGGTTCTGAGTTTCTGTTTCACACAGCAGGGACTCGCAGGGGATTCTGTTGCTTCACAGCAAAATTATTATGTTCAGGAGGAAAAACAACAAATTGGGGTGAAAAAAAGGTCTCATGCAGAGCACTATTTCGCTGTGTTGTACTAGGTAAGAAAGGTCAGTGATGAGCAATGTGCGACATTTTGGCTGTGCAAACACAGAGGAACTTCTCAGCGCTGAAACGTGGCCAGGTTGTTCCTGCCACTGCTGAAAAACACCAGTGGAGAAAGAAATAGTAATAGGCAAAGTAAAAATAACTTTTATTTACTTTTGCTATGTATCTGTTTGTTTGTTTGTTTTGCTGAAGGAGCTCCCTAGGTGTACAGGCAATAGGTTGCCTCCTGGATGGATGAAGTTTTCATTTCTTCCCCTGCTCTCTGTGTTTGGAAGCCTCTCACAGTGTGCTTGGACATGTGCATGGGAAAACTGGGGAGGCTTTCTTCATTTTTCCTTTGGCTTGCTGAGAATTTTAGAAGCTGTTAGTGAATGGTGAAGGTATTTCTGTGACAAACATTTTCACTAGAGGTGAACAGCTGCATGCTCTGCTTCTTAAACATTAAGCAAGTGCCAGCTGATGCAAATGCCTGTCTCAGAGGCTATTTTGGCTCTTGCAAAATTCTCATCTTTCATTTGCCAGCTCTGGGTAAACAAATAGAAAAGATGACTGCAAATACATGCTCCCTGGCTATAGATACTGCAGTTCCTGCGTGGTCTGCCTGTGGGACTTCTTGGAAGGCATTGTCAGAACCTGATACCAAGAGCAGGGAAATCTCAGCAGGTGCTCACTTGGGCAGATCTTTCATCTAAGAACTGTGGTTCAGAGTTTGAATGGCAGGTTTAAGTGACTGAATGAGACCCAGACTATGGCTCTACCCATACAGTCACACTGTGTGTTCATCAGTTCAGCTCAGGACAAAGATTGTCTCTTTACACATAACCCATTCTTATGCCACAGAGGTACTGCTGTGATCTCCTCTGTTCTTTACCTGCATGAGAGAATTAATCAGAGGCTGTTTGTGGTCATGAATTAAGTTTATGCAACTGTTCTGCTTAGCCACCTACTTCCTATGCCCTCTGGAGCTTCCAGGCATGTTTTCCCCTTTGTCTCCCTTCTTTTCTTTCCTCCACAGTCCTCATTCATTGTGTGGTGCTGACTGTACTTCATTAACAAATTTTTCACACAATGTCCTCCTTCCTAGCCTCTTCCCACGATATAAAATTACTATTAATCAGCCTGACTCTGATACTCATTATTCATACACAGATGCAAGTCACAGCACTGAAAATAGACTATCTGTCTTACTCAAGACCATCCTAGATCTTAAATAAAAGAGAGGTAACAATGCAACACACCCAGGGCTTTGACAGAAATGGGAGAGAGAGGTAAAATGGATCATCCATTTGGAAGCCTCAGCCCAAGTGTGCAAGAGGATGCAATGGTCAGAAGACAGGAGCAAAAATATCCTGCTTTTTTCCTTTTGAAATGATCTCATGTCCCAGCATTCAGGAAAAATCAGTCTTGGTCTTTACTTTCCATGCCTTCAGCTGCCTTGAAGCAGAGTTAAAAACTGCCACATTATTGTGCAGAGTGTGATGTGGTGAGAAAGGAAAGCAGAGGAAAACCAGATGCAGCTATTGTACCCGTGGCAAATTAAAAGGAAATGAAGGCTGCTTGCAGGCTTTGCACCAGCAGCTTATTTTCTCCAGCTTGCATTTATTTTCTCAGTCTTGCTTTACTACATCTCTACTCATGCAAATCAGTGTACAACTCGTGTGGACAAACTTTATACACTTCATTGTGTAACAGATGCCCACCAGAATTATTAATACTGAGGTTCTATAGAAGTGACTGTGGAAGAGTTATTCACTCAGAAATGGACTTTTCAATCAGAAAGAGATAATTTCTCACAGGTGACATCAAGGTAAAGGTTTTCAATATAGTTTTTGGTGTATGAATCTGTGGGTTTTTTGCTTTATAGAATCATAGAATCATAGAATGGTAAGGTTGGATCATCCAGTTCCAACCCCCTGCCATAGGCAGGGACACCTCCCACTAGCACAGCTCACTCAAGGTCTCATCCAACCTGGCCTTCAACACCTCCAGGGAGGGAGCAGCCACAACCTCCCTGGGCAACCTGTGCCAGTGTCTCACCACCCTCACTGCAAACAACTTCCTCCTAACATCCACTTTCAATCTCCCCTCTACCAGTTCAAACCCATTGCCCCTTGTCCTGCCATTCCAAGCCCTTGTCAATAGTCCCTCCCCAGCCTTTCTGTAGCCCCCTTCAGATCCTGGAAGGCTACTCTAAGGTCTCCTGGAAGCCTTCTCTTCTCCAGGCTGCAGAGCCCCAACTCTCTCAGCCTGTCCTCACAGCAGAGCTGCTGCAGCCCTCTCAGGTTCTTGGTGGCCTCCTCAGGACTCGCTCCAACAGTTCCATGCTCACTTCTGTGCTGGGGACCCCAGAACTGTACAGAGGACTCCAGAAGGGGTCTGATGAGGGTCTGGTTTGGAGTTTTTTTCAGTGAATTATAGAAGGTTTTGGTTTGTGTCTGAAGCATGGGAAGATTATTGACTATTGAAGGGTGATATGTAGGATTTCAAGGACTGTGATCTTTGTTTTATATTTTTTAGCACTAAATGGGAATGGAGACTGAGTTCCAGTAGCCAAGTTAACTTCTCTGTTCCAAATGCATTTGTTTTACTCAGGAGAGATGGGATACATCAGGGTTCTTCTTTCACTGATGGATGAGAAGAGGAAAATCTTCCAGTGAAGTGGATTAGTCTGAAGTTCTAATCTTTGAGTGTGTGCAGATGTTAATTGAATAAGTGGAGCAAAATTGTGGCTATCACAGTGAGTTGTATGATCTCTTTAGTGGAGGGGGGGGAAAAAGTGCTTGTTAATGGAAGCACTGAGTAATCAATGCTGAAAATCGAAGAACCCTTATGGCCAAATGAATCTACTTTATTACCTGTCTGTCTCTGGTAAAATGGTTCATTAAGAATCTTGTTTAACTGGAGTAATAACAAATAGTGGCAAGATACTCCCAGAATAATCTGAAGGATTTTCTGTTTCATAGTTTCCAGTCTTTGGCTGTCACCTGTGGGTTCACATGAAGTGACACAAACCACACTCTTCTATTTAAAACCTTCTGGCTTCCACCCATCTTGTAAACAATGATTGTTGTCCTTTGTTCATTAGTAATGAGCTTTGTGTGTCATTGTTCTGCTAGGTAGCCTGAGGATGGAGTTAATTTATGATGGCTGTTGTTTAATTATTGCATTTCAGCAATTCTTTACCTCTTCAATTAAGGAAATATCCTTTGCCATCCCTGGGGCAAATTGCTTTGATAGACTCAGTGAGTTTTCAGAAGTGCTGGTTGTGATGAGCTATTTCTTGTAACAGGATCAGATGTTTCCATCCTGGTTTCCTTGTTCCTGGTCAGTTTTCAGTTGGTCAGTTTTCAGCTGGTCAGAGGTGATGAGCTGACCTTGTTCCTGGTCAGTTTTCAGTTGGTCAGTTTTCAGCTGGTCAGAGGTGATGAGCTGACCTTGTTCTGGTCAGCTTTCAGTTCTGCCCTTGAATCCAGCTTGCTGCTGCTGTATTGATCTCTTGCAGAAAAGACTTCTCCAGTGATTACAATAACTACTCAGGGTCTGATGTAAGAATCTCTTCCCTGGAGGTATGTTCAGCTTTGTCAGTTTTGGCCCAGTTCTTTGTGGAGAGAATATTTATACAGGTTGTCTTGATGGGTAAAGTTACAGATCCTTTCCTCTTCGTGGCAGTTCTTAACATTGTCTGTTGGAATGTGCTCTTGCAACCTTTCTCTGTCCCTTCCCATGACCTTTTCTCTCCAAGAGAAAGCTGTCAGTCTGTATTTCCCAGGTATTGTTCTGTATTTCTAGCCTGATTTCTACTACAAGATTGTATATATCCCTGAGAGCAGAGAGGCTTCTCTCTTCCTTGTGAAAATAACTGACAGAGTTCCTTCTGTATCTAAAAGCTGAAAGTGAAATTTAAGTTTTTGATACTGAATTCAATCAGTGTTGCTAGTCTCATTTTCTGATAATAGCTTATTTCTAGAAGTATAACTCCACAGCAAGTCACAGCACTTCTGTCCCAGGCAATTACATGCTCATTTCTTACCCTGCTTCAACCAGATTGGAGTTTTCAAAGTCCAAAAGGTGAACTGCAAACACCTTTGATCTGCAGGGACAGGGAAAGGGAGACTTAATTAAACAAATCTCAGAGAGGATTTTCTGGGTCTTCTTTTAGGTGCAGGAATTGATGCCAGTCAGACTCTGTAGTCTGATGTAGCATTTAACTAAAATTAAGAAATATATTGTTAGTTCATCCAGTTTAAGACTTAATATCAGGAGGGAAGAAGAAAAAAGAGAAAAGATGAATGTTCCTCTGGATGAAAGAGAGAAATTAGCTGGGTTTAAGCTGAAAATCTACCTTATCAATAGCTCTTGCATGCAGATTACTAAGCACTGAATACTTATGTATATATATATAGGGCATGGCGGTGCTGGATCGATGGTTTGACTTGGTGGTCTTAGATGATGATCTTAGAACCATTAAGGTTGGAAAAGACCTCTGTGATTCTGTTGTATTTGATGCAAAGCAAGTAGGCTCAGGCAAAATGTTGACTTGTTCCCTTGAAATACCTTCCAAGCTGCCCTTGATTCTGCACTGATCTCCTCAGTGCTTGCCATGGAGCCTGTGGCTGGGAGCTGAGGCCCATGGCAGCCTGGGTGAGCCTGTAGAGAGGTACTGAACATGATCTGTGGGCAGGTCCAGAGCTAACCTGCTCGACGTGGAGAGCTGAAATGAGTTGTGAACTGAGAGAATTTGATTGAAATGTCAGAGCACTCAGAGCCTCACAGAGCTTCTGCAGAAGAGGCTTTTGCAGCAGAAGATTGTTTTGACACAGGAGTCCTGCTGTGTGAAATTTGCAGCTGTACCTTGTGATGAGTAACCATGGATTAGATTGAGCAAAATTCATCTTGCTGCTTAGATAGTGAGAGGTTACCAGGCAATATTGCACTAAAGCCTAACTACAAGTGTGTTCTTAAAATCAATATATTTATATGAAAAGGTTGGCCTGATTTATGGGCTTTGAAGTCCACTCAGGAAAGAGAGGCCATGCTTCTGAACTCAGAATAAGAAATTCATATGCAGAGTGAAGTAGCACATACAGCAGGAAGCCAGAGGCACTACATGCAGCAGAATGAAAAACAACCCAAGCTGAGATCTCTCTGAGATCTGTGATACAGCCAAGGAAACTAAAGATGTGGTAATACACTGTGCCTGAGTTCTGAAAAGTACCTACACCTGTTGGTGCCCTGGAGTTGCTGCAGTGACCCTGAACAATGCAATCAGCTGGGAGTTTGATCTGCCAGGTGAACCTACTCTTTGCAGTGAATTTTAAAAGTCTTTTCTTTCTAGATACCCAGGGGACAGATACATGGAGATAGATTCCTAGATAATGGGTGCACAGGGAGAGCCAAATGGATAGATACACAATGATAGAGACCTAGATGATAGGCACATAGGTGATGGATACATAGGGAAGGGCAAACAGTGCTGAGTGGCATCTTGGAAGTTTCCTTTTTTATCCCCAAAAGAGTAGCTGCAGTGAACCTGCTGTGCCAGAGCCCAAGGGCTTCTGCTGGGCAAACAGCCCTGGCAGCCAGCACAATGTCCTTCAGGTGGAAGGGATGTTCATGTGCTCTGCCCTGAATGTCTTACTGCTACCTGGGCATAGAATCATTGAACTGCTTCAGTTGGAAATGACCTTTAAGATAACCAGGTTTATCCATTCTCTAACTTCTCACCAAGTCTGGGGCTAAACAGTGTCTCTCGGCACCACATCTCCACCTCCAGGGATGAGGATTCATCCACTTTCCTAGGGAGCCTGTTCCAGTCTCTGAGAACCCTTTTGGTGGAGAATTTTCTTCTAATACCCAGTCTAAACGCCCCTGATGCAACTGAGGCTACTCTTCTAGCAGGATGGCCACAAGATTGCAATGAGTCTTTAAGATAAATGCATGGAGAAGTTGGCTGGGAGGTGTAGCTAAAGAGAGGAGTGTGTGCAGCAAGGGAGGGTACAAACCCAGCATCTTCCCAGATTTGCCTTTGGCCAACAATGTGACAGCTGGGGCTCAGAAGTGCTTAGAGCAAAACATGTGCATGGCCTGAGCCCAGAAAGCCAACCAGCTCCTGGGCTGCATCCAGAGAAGTGTGGGCAGCAGATCTAGGGAAGTAATCCTCCCCTCTTGTGAGACCCCTCCTGGAGTACTGTGTCCAGTTCTGGAGCCCCTGGGACAAGAGGGCTATGGAGGTGCTGGAAGGTGTCCAGAGAAGGGCCACAAGGATGAACAGAGGGCTGGAGCTGCTCTGCTGTGAGGAGAGACTGAGGCAGTTGGGGCTGTGCAGGCTGGAGAGGAGAAGGTTTCCAGGTGACCTTCTGGTGGCCTCTCAGTGTCTGAAGGGGGCTACAAGAAAGCTGGGGAGGGACTTTTTGGGCTGTCAGGTAGTGATAGGACTGGGGGGAATGGAGCAAAGCTGGAAATGGGGAGATACAGACTGGATGTTAGGAAGAAGTTGTTCAGCATGAGGGTGGTAAGAGGCTGGCAGGAGTTGCCCAGGAAGGTGGTGAAAGCCTCATCCCTGGAGGGGTTTAAGGCCAGGCTGGCTGATCCTTGTGGTCCCTTCCAACCCTGACTGATTCTGTGATTCCGAGATTCAGAGTAACCAGAGGTAGGGTGAAGCTGAAGTTTTCTCTGAGCTCATCTCTCAGGTCAGGTTATGGTCTTCTCCCACTTCATTCCAACTCCAGGGAAATTCATTACCTACCTGACTGCTCAAGCTGCAAGCTATCACCATAGCAAATTTCCCTTAACTTGGCACCTCAGCTACAAGTGTTCAGGAGGAATGAACTATTCTGTTTTTTAATATTATTTTAATTTGGCACTGAAGGAAAGCTTGATAGGAAGCTAATACCCAACTTGCTGAAGGAAAGGCTGTCACAGGAATGAAAATGCAAATTAGAGATGCAAAGGCTGTCAATTATCAGCTTTGCTCTTGCTAGTATATGGGTGGAAAAGCCTGTGCCACTCCAAAGTATATTGGCATCTTGTCAGGAACCTACAGCCCACACCTACCTTGGGTGAAATGAGGAAAAGAGCAACTGCTCTTTACTTGCATCCACTCCAAGGCACACAGCTCCTCATCAATGGTTGTGCTCCATCATCTTAAAGGGCTTTTCCAACCATAACCATCCCATAGTCTTCAAACCCTAATAGAATTCATGTCACCCAAATACCTGTGCTAGTGGGAGGTGTCCCTGCCTATGGTAGATGATCTTTGAGGCCCCTTCCAAACTTACCATTCTATGATTCTATGAAATGAAAGCTTTTGTGTGCTGGATTTTAGTAAAGTTGGAAAACAATGAGTTGATCTTGCACTTGTGGACAACTCTTTCTTTTAATTGTCTGTACTCTGTTGGTCTTTAAATTTAGTTTCTAAGAAACCACAGAAATAAATTGCCACAGAAAATATCTGCCCCAGGAAATATCTAGGGTTTGGGCTCAGCTTGGCTGTGAGGTATGCCCCAGTTTGGATGCTTTTCTGAAGTCATCAAAACATCCTGGATCAGCCAAAATTTGCTTGAGAACTCTTGAAAACAGGCTGTCTCATGAGCTTTCTAACGGTTCTGGCTTCCAGTCAGACTGGAAATGCCATGGAAACAACATTTGTGGCAGTCCAGCTCCCAGCTGCTCCCAGCACTCAGCATTTGGGAGGCATCAAGAGAAAAAAAGGCAAATTAATTGAAACCCAAGTGCTAAAAGCTCAGGTATGGGTTTAGGGAGATTCCAGGAGTTCTGCATTTAGCCACACCTGAGCTGCCTGTGTCCTTTTCATTTAGGAAGTGATGCCCATATGGAGGTATTCAGGGCTGGCCTAAATCTGTTTGCATTAGGGCTGGTGGGGTGGGGTTTGGATTTCAGTGGGAGTCCTGCTCTGAGTACCTTTTTGATCAGAGTCACTTCTACCTGCTGCTCCTAAAGCCATGTGCATGGATGGTAAGCCAGCTTCAGGCATGCTCAGAAATCAGGTGATGATGATGACTTCAGCCTGTCAAAGCTTTCTCTCCTGTTGGCATCCAAGAGAGCAGAAATCAAGGTGCTTAGGGTTGGTCAAAGACTTTGAGAACAAGTTGGGCTGAAATTCATCAAGCTGTAGGCTTCTTTCTCTGAACTGGTGAACAAAACCAGGAGGTAAGTTACTGTGGAAGTCTAAAAGGATCTGGGATTTGAAGGGAATGTAAAGTGGTGAGCAATCTCTTGGACAAGTGTGGTGAGATTCTTTAAGTCAACATGCAAGTTGTTCATTTCTCTGCTAGAGCTTTCTCCTTCCCACACAATTTGCAATGCTCTCGGTACCATGGAACTGGTATAAACTCGAAGCAGATCAGTGTATTTTGCACCTAGCTGAGAAAGTTTTCATCTCTTCTGGCATGAGGAAGGTGGGATTTAAACAGGAATGTCATCCTTAACAAAGAAAAAAGAAAAAGAGATCACACTTGAGTAGCAGCATGGCAGGGCTCAGTGGAGCATCTCCTGGATACCTCTGCACCAGGAGAGGTAGCATGAGGCCATGCATCTCCCCTGACTTCAGTGGGATTGCTCTGGTTTGCAACAGCTGTGAAGCCAATAGACCAAAGATGCCTTTTCCTCCGTGGAGAATGAAAATATTCTGCTTCCAGGCACCGTGACCTAGCAGAAAGTGCTTTATGCCTGGAGGGTATTTTGGTGGGGATCCTGGGAAACTGACAGTCATGTAAAGCAAATGCTTTGCAGTGTGAGTGATTCCAGGGTGTTTGGAGAAGAGTTGGATGCTGTTAAAGAAAACTCGGAGTAGATTTGGTAGAAGCTGCTCTGCTGACCCAGGGTAACTTGGTAGGTTGACCTTGCAAGCAGGGATCCCAGGTTAGGCCCCGTGCTGGTCCTGCTGTGCAGCTCCACACCACAGCTTTACCTCCAGCCAACTGCAAGGCACAGCATGAGCCAAAGGGTAACTGTCCCTTCATACTGATCTGGCAGGACATGTACTGTTCTAAGGTGTTGATGCTAATAACATTACATAACATTAAGCACTACCTGGTTTACCTGAAGCAGTGCAGTTTTCTGAGTAAGAGACCCAGCTGCAGCAGAACAACCTTTGCCTTGCTGCTTTTCCATTTGTCTCCCAGCACAGATTTGTGTCATACTTGTGGACTGGCTGCAATCAGAATTCAGGGTACCTTAATGGAGACCTTTGATGTACATTGGATTTCCTGTTTTCTTTTTCTGTCTTGTTGCTTGTGTTGCATCTTCTCATGACTTGTAAGACCTGACTTTCAGCTAGGCTGAAACACACAGATGGAAATTGCATTCCAAAAATTAAATTGATTATTTAATTTCAGTGGTCTTCTTGCTTCTTTTTCCTTTCTTTGGGGGTCAGCTATTCCTGAAAGGTTATATTTACCTTCAAAATGCTAATTCATTTTCTCAACTCAATAAAAACTCTTGGAAACATTTCTATGTAAATTTCAATGGCAAAGGTCATGACAGTTTGTCAAAATATGCAGTTCTCCATTCAGCTTCCATTTATTCTTCATTTTTATTTGTATAGAGATTATCTGCATACACATTATATAGAATATAGAAATTAAAATATATTAATAGAATATATAGATGATATAGAGGTAGAGGTGGGGATATAGAGATGGAGATTTGGAGCTGGAGCTGGAGATGTTTTTTTAACCAGATAAATGTGTGGAGGGGGAAAATGGAGAAAGGAAGCATTCTTGGTGTGATATTACAGATCATTAATCTGTGATGTGGTGTTATTGTACATTTTGGAACTGGATTTGTTCTCCTAGAGCAGAGCATTTCAGGCTTGAAGAATAAAATGTGCTGTACCAGACAAAATTCTGCTTGGCTCTGTCTTGCACTCCTGTGCTCATGTGCTGTTGGAGAATGAGCAAGTTCTTGGAATAAACCAGCAGTTGATAATTCAGGAATTGCTGTAAACACAGGAATTAATTTAACTGAAGCAATTCTGGGGTGTCCAAGCTGTATAATAATTCATTTTGTATGCTGGAAAGATTGGGATGACTTTTTGCCATCCTAAATGCAAGATCTGCTAAAACCGCGGCCACTGCTTTATGCCTTTTGTAACAAGGATTGGAGCTGCTGACTGCTGAATCACCTAACGATCTTGTAATCTCATTGCAAGCCACCCCAGCTCCTGAGCCTGTGTGTAGTGCTAAGGGATAAGTGAGCCTGACTCTGTGAGTGCTCATCTGCTGAGCCCTGAGGCTAAGAAGGGCTGAATTACAGCCAGAGTGCTCAGTGCCCTGAGGGACCATGTCCTTCACCCGGGGGTATCTGCAGCACAGAACCAAAAGTGAACTGGGGGTTTGCTCATTTGGTTTTGTTTGTTTGCTTTTGGTGTGTTGATTTGGGTTGGCTCTGTTTGGTCTGTTTGTTTGTTTTATTGCTGGTTGTTGGTTTTGGGTTTTTCTAAAGCCTCCTTTGGTATTCTCAAAATGCCTAGTTCCAAAGTTTTCCCACTGTTTTTGTGCTCTGTTCTGCACTTTTCCAGGTAGGTGACTAGCTAGCAGCTGGAAAGGGCATGGAGATTTATTCAGGCACGGATTCAAGAAGTGCAAATGTCAAAAGAGAAGTCAAGGAAAGCAAATGTAAGAGCAATCCAAAAGAGAGCCACCATGGCAACAAGTTTACAGTACTCTGTTCTGCAAACACCACCCTGTGTGGCCATACCTCCTGAGATGGAGAAGGATCTGTGAGATGCTTTCTCTCTGGCTGTGCTGCAGATAAATCCTATAGCACTGAATGTGTTTAGAGAAATGGCTTGGCCCAGGGTGTGTGATGACTGAGGTGGAATCTGATTTGGTGTAGTTCTTAAAGTTCTGTATTTACAGAAAAGTGAAGTGGATAAAATCAAAAAGCAACAGGGCCATTATAGAATCATAGAATGGTAAGGCTGGAAGGGACCTCAAGGATCACCTAGTTCCAACCCCCTGCCATAGGCAGGGACACCTCCCACTAGTNACCCCCAGGGCCTGTTCCTCAGGGCTGCTCTCAGCCATTCCCCACCCAGCCTGGAGCTGTGCTTGGCATTGTGCCTACCCAGGTGCAGGACCTTACACTTGGCCTTGTTGAATGTCCTGAGGTTGGCCTGGGCACAGCTCTGCAGCCTGTGCAGGTCCCTCTGGATGGATCCCTGCCCTCTAGCAAGTGACTGTGCCACACAGCTTGGTGCCATCTGCACAATTGCTGAGGGTGCACTGATTCCTCTGTCCATGGCACTGACAAAGATGTTAAACAGTGTATTTGAGAGCTCCCCTGTTTCAGGTAGCTGTCAACTGAAGGATGAGACTGCTCAGCCTTGCTAAGCACTCTTGAAAGAATGTTGTTACATGAAATATGGGAAGCTCTTCACTGTGAAGTCTTAACCACAACATCCATGGAACTGATCCCTCAGAAGGCATAGATCATGCTGGCTTCAAAGAAATGTGTATGGCTGGTGGCAAACCAATCCTGCAGTCCTGCTGTTTGGTGTGTTGTTTTTTCATTTAAACAGAAAGAAGGGGTTGTTCTTTTTTTTTCTTAAAAACATATTTCATTATTTAGCAGACAGCTTGACTGGTTAGTTGTTGGCAAACAGCATGTGCTGTATGGGTGGGTGTGTTTCTGAAAAGACAATTCAGTTCCAAAGTGATTTTCACAGGAAGAAGGCAAATACACCATAAGGAGACTAATTCTTTGCTCCAGAACACAGCCTCAGCTGAACTGCTAACAAACATGCATGGGCATGGACAATGCTGAACAGTGTTCCACTGTGCAAGAGGGAGTCTTGATGGACACAGCCCATGAAACCTGGAGAAGAGGAGGCTCAGGGAGGGTCTATATTGCTAGGGTGCAACTCTGTAAGAGCTCTGCATTGTGTGTGTGGTTGTGGGGGCCACTGAGAATCAATGACTTGTAGTTCTGCAGGACATTAACACTATGACTCCAGATTTATGCTGTGTTGAACCACATAAAAAGTTCTGGACTGGAAGACATCTCCAACAATCATCTAGTCAGCAGGGACACCCTCAACTAGAGCATACCTTCAAGCAGGTGCAGCATAATAACTGTTTTATTTGTGCTTTCCCTTGCACAGCACATGGATACCCTCAGTGATGAGAAGTGAATGGAGAATGTCCTTTGTTTAGCACTGCTTTTGTGTTCCTTCTCTGAGTTAAGACTCTGTGGATGGGAGAATATCAGAGAGGGGCCAGGCAAAATCCTTTTAAAGTTTAGCTGAAGATAGCATTTCGAGCTGAAAACCAGAAAATCATTTCAGACTGACAGATGCAGTTAGAGATTGTAGTATTTTTTCCCCCTATGAACAAAGTGTCCTTTATGCCTTTATATAGCTCCTGACAAAGTGCAAGTTATGCTCAAGTGACAGGAAGAGTCTTTTCATCTTTGCAGCATCTATCTTGTTGCAGTAATGTTTGAGTGAAAGTCAGGGAAGAGCAGATCACAGAAGTCCTCCTGCAGTCCCAGGGTAGGAAGACTCTCAAAACCTCCTTTCATCTTGTGTTCAGGATGGTGGTAAAGGATCAGGTTATCAGCTTCCAATTAGCATGGCAAAGCTTATACCTGACAAAGAACTTAATTTGTATGAGAGGTGTCATGAGGAGCTGCTTTGCCCTCCTGGAGATCCAATGTGGAGCAGTGATTGCAATTGAAGTTCTTGTCTTGGTGCCATCACCTACTGTTGGATACATCACTGAATCTGCACAGGGGTTTTGTGTAGCTACAATGTAAAGGGGAGGGCATTTGTGTCCAGCAAACTAAGTGAGGGGGAAAAAAGAGAGGAAGGCAGGGAAGGGAAAGGCACTGGAGGAAAGAACAGGAAAATCACTGAATCACAGAACCTTAGAGGTTGGAAGGGACCTGAGTAACCTGTACTAGTGGGAGGTGTCCCTGCCTATGGCAGGGGGTAGGAACTAGATAATCCTTGAGGTCCCTTCCAACCTTACCATTCCATGAGTCTATGGCCTGCAGAGATCATTGAGTCCAGCCCCCCTGCCAAGGCAGGATCACCTAAGGTAGTTGGCACAGGAGCCACACAACGTGCTTGAAGGAGAGCTACAAATCATTAGTCTGTCCACATTTCTGTTCCTCTGGGTTTGCAAAGGACTCAATATCTGTCTCCTGGCAGGTGGGTCTGGTTTTCTGGAAGAAATACAAAGTTGGTCTCTGTACCCAGATGGATCTCCAAATCCCAATGCTGTGCATCCTACTGGAGTTTGGAGTGGGCTGCACCATCAAATCCAGCTGGAGACACCACTGTTTAAAATCCCCTGCTCCTAAAGCTCCACTGCTAAAGAGCAGAAAAGGCATTAGGAACTTAATAGTGTAACTATTCTTTTGTGAGATTAAAAGCAAAGAGCAAGAGTCAAGGCCAGAGGGACACTCAGACTGGCTAATGCAATTTATAACTCGCTCGCTCTGCTTTGCTGTCTTGCTAATTTGTTTTAAGATGTTTCCTAATCCTGTCATCCAGAGTTAGCATGCAATTCACCTTTCAGGCTAAAAGGAATTTTCCACTGCTGCTGGAGCAGTGGGAGAGCAGATGGCTGAGCACTGGGAGAGGCAGTGGCTCCTGGGCGCCCAGGGAAGAGGACATTGTGTGACATTGTCCCCGGAGCCAGGCTCCCTTTGGGAAGGGGAGCATGAGGTCTACCTGACTCTGCTTCACTAATGCTTAGCAAATAGCTTGAACTGCCTTGCAGGGAGCCAGTAGTGCCACCGAGGTGAAGGTAACTGCATCTGCTCTGTGCTACTCTTGTAAAATCTCTGGTGCTGGCAAAGGGAAAAAAAAATCAGTGGAACTGAGCTGAAATTTCAGCTCAGTAGGTGACCTCACAAGTGAAGTGCACTTCTGAAAGTACCTCCTGGTCTTCTGTGTGGATGGAAAGCTCTTCATTAAGATTTCTTCCAAATCATGCATAAAATGAGCTACAAGAAGATGCTGCAATTTTGCTCCAATTTAACTCTCACAGTCCCCAGTCTGTCCCAAGTGCTGCTGCATAGTGTGGCAAAGGCAGAGGGGGATGTGCTGGGAAGTGCTTTAGAACTGGCAAGGTTGGGATGTGCTGGCAGATAGATACTGTCCCACCTTGGCACCAGTTTGTGTCCCTGCAATAGATGTTGGGATTTCTTGGCTGTGCTGGGTCCTTCTGCTTCTCATCCCTTCCTGCTTCATGTTCCCTCCCCTCCAGGGCTGATGAGAAGCATCAGGTCAGATGCCAGATGAAAAACAGTTGGTCCAAGAGGAAAGCAAAACTGGAAAACCAGCTCGATTTTGGTAGGCAAAACTAGCTTACTGAGATTTATTACCATTATTATTGTGATAGACAAAATCACTTCTTGAGATTCTTTTTTTCATTTTGATAGAAAAAAAAATTACTTCTTGAGGGTTTATTTGTTGCAATTTGCTTTGCACTTAGCTAAAATTCTTCTTCCTTCTTCCCCAAAATTTAATTTGGATACAAGTTGAACATTTTTTTTCCTCCTCTGCTTTTACTTTGGAGTATTTTGATCTTTTTGTCTATTTTTTTTTTAAACAAATTTTAAATTGTATTCAGTTTGAGGATTATGAAATGCAGCCTTCCAGTATCTGAAGGGGGCTACAGGAAGGCTGGGGAGGGACTATTGACAAGGTCTTGCAATGACAGGACAAGGGGAATGGGTTTGATCTGGCAGAGGGGAGATTGAAAGTGGATGGTAGGAGGAAGTTGTTTACAGTGAGGGTGGTGAGACACTGGCACAGGTTGCCCAGGGAGGTTGTGGCTGCTCCCTCCCTGGAGGGGTTCAAGGCCAGGTTGGAGGAGGCCTTGAGTGACCTGTACTAGTGGGAGATGTCCCTGCCTATGGCAGGGGGTTGGAACTGGATGATCCTTGAGGTCCCTTCCAACCTTACCATTCTAAGATTCTATGATTTAAAACCTACTGGAGGCAAACCTCCCTTCCTTTCAGAAACAAAGATTCAGTCTCTTTCACTCCTGCTTTTTAGCATCCATCTCCTGTTTCTTAAATCCAAGTTATTCTCAGTTGTCCCATAAATCCAGCTCCTCTTATTCTACCATTCTCAGCCTTCCCACGCTGAGATCTGTAATACAGACTGAGGCCTGCACACAATATTAAAAATAAATAAAAATCCCAAACCAAAGCCCCAACCCCTTTTGAAGTTTTAACTTTTCCTTACTGTCTAGATCTGTGCTCCTGAACGACCAGGAAAAAAATTCTGGGTAGCTCAAAGTGTACTGTGTGCACACACAGCCTGCAAATGTGACAGGGAAAGGGGAAATTTGAATACTACAGCTGCCTGTGACCAGCTTTGACCTGCAAACGCAGCTCTGAGTACATATTGTGATGCAAAAGCTGCTGCCAAATGCCTCTTGCAGCAGCACCTCTGCGAGGCTTTCTCATGCTGTCTCCAGCAGCTGCTGGGGAGCCCTGGCACTGGCCCTCTGCACACCTCTGACTGCATGCAGGATAATTGGGTTGTGTTTAGTCTTTGCCGTGTGTGGGAATTAAAGGGAAAACACAACTTTTCCAGGTGAGATTGTTACTCTGAAGGAAAATACACTCTGCTGAAGAGTCAAAGAGACTTGCAGAGGTTATCTGAGAAGAGATTTTCTGCATCTCCTGAGCCCCTGTCTTGTTGCTCAGAATGCAAGCAGCAAACTGGACTCTTGTCACTGGGCTTTGCCTTAGTGCATTATGTGAAGTTCCTAGGCTGGTTTTGGAAAAGCTGTCAGTTTAAACTGGTTTTACCAAACTGCTAAAACACCCTGACTCTGGATCCAGAAGAGGGCCACAAAGATGCTCAGAGAGCTGCAGCAGCTCTGCAGTGAGGACAGGCTGAGAGAGTTGGGGCTCTGCAGCCTGCAGAAGAGGCGGCTTCCAGGAGACCTTGGAGTGGCCTTGCAGTATCTGAAGTGGGCTCCAGGAAGGCTGGGGAGGGACTACTGACAAGGGCTGGGAATGCCAGGACAAGGGGCAATGGGTTTGAAGTGGCAGAGGGGAGATTGAAAGTGGATGTTAGGAGGAAGTTGTTTGCAGTAAGGGTGGTGAGACACTGGCACAGGTTGCCCAGGGAGGTTGTGGAGCACAGAAGCACAGAATGTGATCTTTGATCATGTTGGGTGATTCTGTGCTCCACAACCTCCCTGGAGGTGTTCAAGGCCAGGTTGGACGAGGCCTTGAGTGACCTGTACTAGTGGGAGGTGGCAGAAGCAGAAGCTTATTTCCATTGGTTTCAGAAAGTAATAAACATTTGACCACAATATTTATGGGTTATTTTCTTCAGCTTGCGTGGAATGAGCAATGCTGACAGACCCTTCCACCTGGCCCTAACATGGAAGGCCTGTGCAATCAGCCTGCTTCCTGGACAACACTGGGCTGGAAGAGCTTGGCTTAAAGGAAAAAATGAAGTCCAACAGTACTGAGACTTCTCCTTCAATGACTGTTCTTCAAGTCACTGAATTAAGGGCACCAGTTGAATAGGAAGCCACATGTTCAGAAACTCATGAGGAGCAGAGCATCCAGCTTTTCAGCTGCAGATCAATGTCACAGAATCACAGAATGTCAGGGGCTGGCAGGGACCTCCAAAGCTCATCTGGTCCAGCCCCCCTGTCAGAGCAGATCACCCAGAGCAGATCACACAGGAATGCATCCAGATGGTTCTTGAGTATCTCCAGAGAGTGAGACTCCACAACCCCCCTGGGCAGCCTGTGCCAGTGCTCTGTCACCCTCACAGGGAAAAAAAATCTTCCTCAGGCTCACATAGAACCTCCTATGCCTCAACTTCCACCCCTTGACCCTCATCCTGTCACTGGGCATCACCAAAGTCTCCAGTGCTGCACTCCCCTCTTTTGGCACTTTAACAAGTGAGAAGGCAGTTTAATGCTGTAGGGCCCTTCTGCCCCCTTCACAAGGAACTTCATTTTAACCAGTGCAGAGACACTGTGGGAAGAGCCCACACCCTGCTCCCCTCCCCTGTGAGTAACCACCATGGGCTGCTCGTGCAGTGCTGCCTGCAGTAAGCACTTCACTGACAGTCCAGAAGCCTTCTGAATTTGTGAGCTTTCAAGTGTTTAGAGGAAACAAACCTCACAGAACTAGACACAGGTGTGGGGTTTGTTGCCAAGCCTGAAATATATAATGGACTTCTCCCTCTTTTGAGGAAATCTAATTGGGAATGAAAATAAGGCATTTATGATTTTGGAGATGATCAAAACTAGAGAGGTGGAACTTCAGGATCTCTATCCTTATCCTGACCTGCACTTTTACCCCAGATCAGTCAAGTGCTCTGTGTCTAGCTGTGGTNCCTGACTGATTCTATGCTTCTGTGTCTGTTGTGGAACAAACCTTTGCTTGTGTGTTTTAGTGTCTGAGGCTCTTGCTTTTGTTCCCCAGTGAAATAGAAAACTCCTGTGATGCTGAAACTGCTTTTTACACTCAAATATCTTTCCACTACCATGACCAGCAGGGACCTCCTGCTGAGCTCTCCTTCTGCACATTGAATCCTTAATTGATAGCTGTTTCCAAAAGCCTGATTTGTGAACATCTCACTGGGTGTGAACTGAAAACTTCCTGGGTGTAGTTTTGGTCTGTAAGAGCCTGCTGATCCTTTCTCCTTTTATTTCTTTTTCCCTAATGAAACTGCACTTTTTTTAAAAAATTTTTTTCTCCTCCTCTTGATTGTTTTTTGTTTTTTGTTTTTTTTTTTTTTAATTCAGCAGTTCTCTGGTGGAGCTGCCTTTAGGGCTCTGCTGAAGGCTCTAGCTATGTAGTTCAGGAATATTGCTTCACACTACATAATGAACTGTAATTCTGTGGAAATGAACAGACATTTCAAATACAATAATTCAGAGAGAAATGGGGGGGTTATGGGTTTGATTTTTTTTTTTCCTATTATAGATGAAACCATTCTTTTTTTATTTGCAATTTTGATCTGAGCACAGGAATATTAACTTCAATGAGAGCAACAGAAAAGTGTTGCTTTACTCCACACTAAGGGAAATACAAAGTTATAAGCATGAAATGAAAGCTGACTTGACCAATCCCTCACCCTCAGAAGAAATTCTGGAGCTGAAAGGAAATGAGTGAATTACAACCTGTATTACAATTTCCTCCCAGGCTTCACCCACATGATTTAAAACTATCCCAATCTTCTCAAGAAATGTTTGAGTTTGGTTTGGTTTTTTCCTTTTCCCAGTAATGGGTAAAGATTTGTCTTGTGTAAAGGGCAATTGGCCATTGAAGATGTATTAGAAACCCCAGGGCTTGACTTCTTATTATAAGCTTCTGCTTGTTTGCATTAGTTATAGTCATTTAGTAGCATTTGAAGCCCTAGTTTGCAGTGTTCTGCCTGGTGTATCTAATTCAGTTGAGCTTCATTCTGAAAGCTGAGCTTATGCAAGATACATATTTGAAAAACTGTATCATCTCCATCAGCTTTCACATCCTCCCTCTCAGGTTAAACCTCAGCCCTGCCTGAAATTCTTGTTTGCCTATGCATAAAGGATTGAGCTTACTTTACCCAGGCAGAAGTACCATGGTCAGCTTAATTTTGTAATTGAATTTTCTCAAATGCATTTTTTTTCTGTGCTCATTACCCCATGAAAATTAGAGGGAGTTAACACAATAAACTGAGCAGATGAATAACCTGGTGCTGGAAAACACTCTGCAACAGTTTGGCCCTGCACTAAGAGCAAATGAGCTGCTGCTCTGCTTTGCTGCAGTGCCTGGAGGTGGAGGATTGTGATTTGCTAGTTGGATGCCAAAAAAAATAACCCCAGAGATATAAATCCCCCCACAGGTTTTTGTGGAAAGTGTTTTGTGTGCTAACTACTATTTTAGCACTATTGATCATGGGACATCTGCACATCTGTGTGTGTGTATATACATATACCATAAAAAAAAAATTAAAGCTTTTCCTTGTGCTGAAGTTACCCACATAAAAAAGAAGCAGAGATTCAGCTGCATCAAACAGATAAAACAATGGAGATGATCTGCATGAGAATCAAAGCTGGGGATCAGTGGTTTCTATCCTTACCAAGAGTCCACGGGGAGGTACAAAACCCATCTGCATCCTAACCAATTTCTGCAACTCTACACATCAGTATCTACTCCAAGCTCTTCTTTAATCCAGTGTGTGGTGTTGTCATTGATCAGAAAGCCTAGCTCAGCTCAGAAAATATTGGATGCCTCACTCGCTTCAAAACCAGTCTGGAAGCCTTCCCAGGGATGCATCTGCTCCTTTAATTTGCTACAGAGATGAAGAATTTGGGAAGAAAATTAAAGCTGGCATAAAACTAAATCTTGATGCTGTTGTGGTAGAAAATGTGTGCAAAGCAAGTGGAGAAAGCCCCAACAACTCTGTCACTTCTAACCTTAAAGCATAACTGCTGAGCTGGCAAGGGTCTAGGCTGCAGAAACCATCCCCTGCTCCAGTGACTTCTGTGTCAGGAGTGTCCTCTGATGCTGCTCTTTGGAAGGTTATCAGTTACACAAAAAGGGAAGGCACTTGCTGTCAGGAGGAAGATTCCATCACTTTTCCGCATTTTGCTCTTTATTCTCTATGTAACACCTCCAGAGGCTCTGCTGCTTACTTTAGCCAGGGGTGCACAATGCCAGCCCAGGATGCTGCAGGACAAAGCTATTACTTTGTGATTTAGTGCTGAAGAAATATTCTACTTGCCTGGGACTTTCCTAAACTCATTTGTTCACTCTTCTCTTTGTGCTATCATCTTTTATATGTATGTATGTGTATAT
>WBNM01012681.1:6990-20019 GCA_013399055.1 Ramphastos sulfuratus | reverse complement strand
TAGATGTGGTGCTCAGGGACACAATTTAGCAATGAGCTGGCAGTATTGTGGTAACAGTCGAACTTGATGAGTTTAAGGTTTCTTGCAACCAAAACTATCCTATGATTCTATTCTATGAGTCTGTTTCCTGCTTGCTTTGGCTGTTCTTGTCACTATGAAATCCGCCGCAAGATCTCAGATAAAATCTTAGAATACTGACTGAAAATTCACGTAATTAATAAAAATAAATTAATTAAATTAACCATATGATGTGGACATTTAACTGTATGGCATTCTAGGGTTTTTGTTAATATACTCTACATTCATATGAATAGACGTAGACTAATAGACTATATTCATATGAAGACAGAATTACTTAAAAGAAATACATGCACAGAAAACATTGCAAAGCTGTCAAGAGCAGACTTTTTCAAATCTCCTCATATTATTTCACTTTGCTAGAGATACAAATGATTACTCAAGACAGATGCCAAAGAGGTATCATATGTTTTCTCTCTGTACAGCCTTCTAGGAAGAAAAGCTACGCACAGTAAGATCATGAACACTTCTTTAACTTAATGTGCATTTAAAAAAGATTTGGATAAACATGAAAAAATAGCAAATGTAATAAGTCCTTAAGGTAATTTGGTAATGTCATTTTAACTACAAGTTAGATCTGTAAGACAGATCTGACTATTCCTACCTATTTCATTTGGATAAATTCACTTAATGCTCTCTTGTTTTGATTTTAAGTCTTTATCTGAGTCGAGTCTTGTGAAGTGCCACTTGGCATCGAAGTAAAAATATTTCTATTAATTTTTATGATGAAGAAACCAGAATAACTGTCAAGTTCTAACACCTTTTATTTCATCCAATAGTGAAAGAAAGAGCCCCTTTGTTGCCTTCAAAATATATTTTTTTTCCTGAAGTTTTCTTTTTAAAAAAATATATAGTCCAAAAGGTACTTACTTAATTTCTAGATGAACAGACTTGCTAAAATATTGCTTTTGAAAGTAAAGAGTGATATAAGCATTCCTGGACAATCAATCCGAAGAGTTCTGATTTTAAAAATGTTTAAATATGTATATAAGTGTACAAGAGATCCCCATGAAACTGAATTAAATATAGATTTGTGATTATGTACTTTATAGCTTGTGGTCTATATTTCAATTTATTTTTACTGCCAAGGCAAGCTATAGAAAGAAGAATACTAAGTTATTTTGTAACTAAGGACATGTAATGCAAAAACTGGAGCAAAAATGACTTTTGGAAGCTGGTAACAGCAGTACGCTTCAGCATACAATTAGCAGGGACAGAATCACAGGACCAGACTAGAAATGCCTTCTGGCATCTGTCAAAAGCTGCAGGCAGTCTTGGTAATTGACCTAACATGAGTCAAATGACATGTGATTCGTTCAATTTTATATGTTAGTTCATAAATGGGCTCATAATTGGAAACCGCAAAACCTTGCATTCTTGAAAGGGGAGTGTCAGGAGGTGCGGAGGAGGAGGAGCAGATGAGGTCTCCCAATGAAATGCATCTCACCATGAGATGTGGTGTGACTGCTACTCCCTGTGAGAGCAGCCACCATTGAGAACAATGTCTGAATACAGTTCATTCCCAAGCATGTGCAGCCTTATCTAATGACATGTGAGAGAAACATAAAGGTGTTGTGAAGCTCTTTTGAATTTCAGCCTAACAGCTCATAAGAACAGACAAGGTAAGTCTTTTCAATACTTACTGTAGAATCATAGAATCATAGAATGGTAAGGTTGGAAGGGACCTCAAAGATCATCTAGTTCCAACTCCCTGCCATAGGCAGGGACACCTCCCACTAAAACAGGTCACTCAAGGCCTCATCCAACCTGGCCTTGAACACCTCCAGGGAGGGAGCAGCCACAACCTCCCTGGGCAACCTGTTCCAGTGTCTCACCACCCTCACTGGAAAGAACTTCTTCCTAACATCTAGTCTAAATCTTCCCTCTTCCAGTTTAAACCCATTGCCCCTCATCCTATCATTGCAAGACCTTGTAAATAGTCCCTCCCCAGCCTTCCTGTAGGCCCCCTTCAGATACTGAAATGCTACTCTAAGGTCTCCTCGAAGCCTTCTCTTCTCCAGGCTGAAGAGCTCCAACTCTCTCAGCCTGTCCTCATAGGAGAGCTGCTGCAGCCCTCTGAGCATCTTTGTGGCCCTCCTCTGGACTCACTCCTTCAATGTCCTTCCTGTGCTGGGGGCTCCAGAACTGGACACAGTACTCCAGATGTTGTCTGACGAGAGCAAAGGGGCAGAATCCCCTCCCTTGCCCTGCTGACCACACTGCTCTTGATGAAGCCCAGGACTCGGTTGCTGTCTGGGCTGCATGTGCACACTGCAGGCTCATGTTGAGCTTTTTCATTAACCCAGACCCCCAGGTCCTTTTCCTCAGGGCTGCTCTTCAGCCATTCACCACGCAACCTGTATTTGTGCTTGGGATTGTGCCTACCCAGGTACAGGACCTTACACTTGGCCTTGTTGAATTTCATGAGGTTGGCTTGGGCCCACTTCTCCATCCTGTCCAGGTCCCTCTGGATGGCATCCCTGACAGACAGACATGGGTATTTGGGGTGATAGTGTCATCAGAAAGCAAAAACTCTTTGGTGATTCTGTATTTTTGCTCCCAGTTTCCCAACATCTTTACAAAGCAACAGTAACGGGAGGAAGATCTGACCTGCATCCATGTGAACTTATGTATTCCACCAAATTTTCATGATTCACAATCATCGCAGAAAATGGAGATATTCTCTTCCATCCTCCATTTTATTAAAACTGGTTAAACAATTGGATGAATAAGGTACTTGCATGTGTCCATTTATATCTGCAATTCTTTCTGGGAAAAAAAGAAAAGTTCTAAAGTCACTCATGTTATCAAGCTCAGAATAACCTGGATATTCAAGTACTATCTCTTTCAAAATCCTAACAGGCTATTGTCCATTTAATCTAATTTGAGCATATGACATTCTTTTCATCAAAGAAAAGTTTTTTCCCTTCTATTTTTTTCACATTATCTGCTGTGCTTGTGTCCTCAAAGGTGACAAGATTGTTCGATTTTATTTTGGAAATATACCTACGTTATCTTTCTTATTTCATAAGGCCATGCTCAGTCTTCTTTTTACCTAAACAACTGAAGAGCTTATTGGGNCTAACCAGTGCAGAGTACAGGGTCGTAAGAATTTTAGCTGTCTTTTTGTCTTCTGTCTGCATTACAATCCTATGCATTAAATGAATGATTATCCATAGAACAATACCTTTAATAAACATGTAGCAGGAAAACTTAGAGAAAACTAGAGCACCAAAGGAAACAAGTAAGTATTTTGACAGCTTACCACTGCAAAATCTTCTATGTACTGTAGAAGATTGATTGGACTTTTATTTTCCACCTGACTGTGACTGATGTAGTCCATGGTTCTTGAAAGTGTTTGTTCTATGTCAGGAGTACCTTGTCCCAACCAAAAATGTTCAGTGTACACCAGAACACTTTGGCCCTGAGAAAGAAGATTTTTTTTTTTTTTTCAGAAGAGAGGAACACATAACGTTAGCTCCATTTGCTAGTCATACTAGAAATCTGGGGATTTAATTTTAATTTTTTTTTCTTTAAATTAAATGCATGTTTATAATTTCTTAGTTCTCCTGTTTGTAAAAATGAATTAAATATACCTATCTCTCTTATTATGACTCTTCTTATAGTCTTTTCTTTGAAAAAAAGAGCACACATGCCCCACCATGAAACAATGGAGAAGTTAAAACTTGTAATTTTATTCTGTCTTTCAGTCAATATCTGCGTTTCTTATAGGAAAGCTCTGTTTCACTATTCTAACATGCTCTTATCGCACCCAGTGTCATGAGTTCAGTTAGGATAGAATCTGACAACCTCATGTGGCCAGTACAGAGGTCTAATGGAGACTACAATGGCCTGAATGAAGTTACTCCAGTAACGAGTACTTCTATGCTGGATATGCTAGAGCTTTAACACCAAGTGGAGTCAAAGGCCGCCAAGGGTAGGTCACAATTGATAGCCTAATGTGTTCTCTATTCCTATAGCACTAGAGTGTAGGTCATGGTTTGCTTTCACTTGAAAGGGCATCTAACACACCATGTAACTGACAGCCCCACTATTGTCATGCACTGATCTATTCTACATTGGAACAGAGTGGAGCTGGAGAACACCTGTAATACATTTATGACATCACTGTATGAGGCAATATAGAAAAGAGTTTTGGGGAAACAGAAGACAATAATTTGAGTCCCCATGAAAGCTGGTTTTGTTACGAAATTAACTAAGCATGCTACAGACTTTGGGCCAGTCTGGGCAGTATAAGTTGTTAAAAAATATGCTTTATGCTGCAGCCAGGAAGAATGGTCCCACCTGGAGTCTCTTTCAGAGAGCACCCAGAGAGACTTAAGACCAGATCCTTAGTAGGATTTTGGAGTTGGGGATTCAAAAGGTCTGAGGCCAACTACACTCAAACTGAACAAGAAACAGTGGCAACACAAGGAGTTTAAGCTATCACTGAAGTGGTTAGTACTAAGGCACAACTCCTGGCAGCTTGACTGCTCATGCTGGCCTGGATATTCAAAGGGAAGCTTTCTACCCATCAATCAGCTGATGCTATGTGGTGTGAAACAGTTGCACTGATTGCACAACAGACGCAAACGGGGAGCCCTGGTTGCTCAGGAATCTTGGAAGTGATCACGAACTGGCCAGAGAGTGAAGATTTCAGGATGTCATCAGAGGAGACGGAGGTAACACACACTGAAGAGTCCCCACAAGGGCATACTAGCAGACAAAGTGAAGTAATATGCCTTGGGCATAACACAGATGGTGTCGAATAAGGGCTGGATAATGCCATGGATTCAGTAAGGATGAGTTCATTTTCTTCACAAGAAGTTGGGAGGAGCCACAGCCAATACAATCATCTGAACCAAGGGGCAATTCAGTAACATACCGATGTCATGTCTACTATATAAGGGGAAGGGTGGTCAGAGCAAGCACAGGTGTTTTGAGCAAGAGGCTGTGCCCAGTGGGGCAGAACCAGTAGACAGGACAGGCCAAGACATCATAGTCAGTACTACATTTTGTATCACTCATTTAACATTACACTGTTTCATTATTATTATTGATATTGCTGTTTGTTTCCCCTTTTTGTGCTGCTCTATTAAACTTTCCATATCGGCTACTTTTCCTTCCGGTCTTACTGATAGTAATACAGTGGTACAAGCTACTGCATGAGGTTCAACTGCCAGCTAACATGCAGTTGACCTTTTCTGAACACAAAATGTGATTAGGTGAACAATCACAAAGCATGAGAGAGTTTTATTGTTAGTGGTATTGGTAGATAAAAACCCCTCCAAGTTTCTAAAGGGAAAAATCCATTTAAAAAAAGACAAAACCTAAATCTCTGCTCCAGAATTGAGTCAGTTTAGAGAAAACATCATCAGCAATAGGTCCACAAATTAATTTTGAAGAAATTTTCAAAAGAATATTTCAACTTGAGGCAGAGGTTTGCTGTGGAAGATATACATCAAAATGGTTGAAATTCAGAATTTCAAAGACTTTCAAATATACAGTGAAAATTGGTATTTTCAAATATACATTGAAAATTTGGTGGATCTTCTAACAGGTTGTAACTACAAATAGTTAATGCAATACTACTCTGTCTTTTAAGATTTTTCAGGTAAGTGAATGAGCATAGTGATTGTTCAGTGATCCTGTGGAAGCTGAGAAGAGCTAACTCTTGGAAGCCAAGAAAAGGTCGTCCTTGCAAAGGCCCATTTCTGAAACAATAGCTATTAATGGCTCTTTAGCCTGTCTTGGGCAAAAATATGCACTCATTAAACCTATGGCTTACCAATTCACTGCATGACCTCATTATATTCTCAATATTTTTTCACAAATCTACAAGCAGTATATATAAAGAATAAAACTAAACAAAATAACTCTGGCATGTTTTCTTTTCTTGTAAAGGGCAGCTATAATTATTGTATTAAACCAAATATTATAAACATATGATTACATTAATTTAGATATAAAATGCCTTGCTTGGTGTTTATAGAACATTTATGGTTGTACTTATTTTATCATGAATGGTTTGTTAAACAGCTATAACTGGTCAACCACCAGCAAAAGTAAATTCATTTTAAGGATTACTGCCAAATAAATTTTCTGAGCCTTACCTAAGCCATGTTTAATAAAATTCCTACCCCTCAAAATAGAGGAAATTTATTTGCAGCAATTACTAAGGGTTTATAACTGTCATGTTACAGAGGGTGATCGCATACCTACAGACAGGTAGCCATGAAAATTAAGCATATGTACTGTGTTGTTAGTAAATGCATCATTTTGGAAATAACCTATCTGTGGAAAATTAAAGCTGTGAATAGTGTATTCACATTATTTCAAGGATACTTTGATAAGGATGTGGTGCTGCTTTTCTTATGGAAAAGAAGAATCAGGATATTCATCAACAGTTCTGAAATATTCCTCAATAGAGGAGAGTGAAAGAAAGTTCCACATATGACACCTAAAGACAAAATGGTGCTTATGGTCATATGTTGTGGAAGGCCAAATTAGGCCTAAACATGTCCTGGCTTGCCCAGATATATTTTCTGCTCTCCCTCTCTCTGCCGTTGGGAGAAGCAACCATGGGAAAGGAAGACAAAAGACTCTGGTGCCTTCCAGTATCCTTCTCTCCTTCTAAACTTGTTTACAGGGTCTCTGCATGTGCTTATACACTTGTTTGTGTTCCGCCCTAAAAAGGTAAAAGCAAACCCTGGTTTCACCTAACGTGGTCAGTTTTGGCAAAGTGCCATTCTGATTGGCTGATCTGTGGCCAAAGACCCATTAGTCTTGGGATGCATTGATGAAAAGAGACAAGCAGGTAAAGACAATGCACTCTGCCTTAATGTGCTTTCTGCCGTTGCATCCTGCCATGCTCTGCAGCATTCTGCTTGCTATATAATAACAAACCCTGATGNGACCAATTTGAAAGTTAAACTGGCCAATAGGCATTTAGCGTTCTGCCCAATGCATTCAAAGCTTAGTGCCTAGTGCAACCATGCAGGCATGCTGAGGGGCTTTGCTTTGCTCAATCTACTTCAACTTCCAGACCCTGAACAGAAGGAGGACTGAACGAGGGTTTAAACCAGCCTGGCAGGATTTATGCCTACCAGGACAATCTGCACATCTGCAAGACATCCTGCCTGCCCCTTTGCAAAACTCCATGCCAAGTCTGGAGACAAGAGGAACCAGAACTGGGTCAGAGATCATCCACCTCTCTCCCAGCACACTTGTTAGAGCCTGGGAAGACTCTGACAGAGTTCCCTTCGAGTGTTCAGGTAGCCCTGGGAGTCTGGAGATATTGTATTTTATGTGTAGATACTTAAAGGCTCTTAAGTGAATCTGAATGCCTTCTGCCTTAAGCAGAAAGAAGCTTCTCGAGTCCCTCTAGTGGGCAAGTGGTATAATTGACCACAAGAACTTTTCTTCCAGTTCTAATAGATTAATGTTTGTATTTTGCTAGTTATTTCGTAAGTGTTCTAGATTCTGTTTATCCTCTATGTAATGCTTTTCATGACTGTTGCAAAGAAACTATTATTATTAAAAGTCCCGGGCATGGGCGAGAGTTCTAAATATCAAATTTTGAAAAATACCATCTCGCAACATCTCATCATGGCGGCAGTTTTCTCTCCTAGAAGTAAAAGAATATATAATAAAGATATAGCAAAACCCCATTATTTATGGAAACATTGACAAAACATTCAAAGAACGTAAAACTAAAATAGGGGAGAAATATCTTTCTTCAAGAATAAAAACAGTTTAGACTTCCAGTTATCAAAAAAATTTGATGCCACGTTCTCATTTAATTCCTGGACACAACAGATAATCTTGAAGTAATTTCAAACAAGGCCTTTGAGCTTTCTGTCTTTCTGATTTTTAAGCTTCAAAATACAGTTATTAATAGAGAGACTTCCCCATTTGAGAGAGCTGGATAAGAGATCACACTTTGTAAAAAGCCTGGCCACATCCATTTGGCTAAAGCTGCACTTCTACTCAATGGACTTTTAAAGATGGATTTCTACCTTGTTAGTTTCTGAATACACTATGTGATATCTTTGATTGGTATTGATTAAAAAGGCTTCTTAGTTGTTAACAATACATTATTTATTTTTTTTTTTTTTAAAGAGAAACTCAATTTATCTAAAGACGCTTTGAGTCTTAACATCTTTTTCTTTCAGGAAAGTCTTATTAATGTATTCCCTACAGAGAAAATTAATATAATACTATTTGTTTTCTGAAAGGTTAGTAATATCTTTTGTCTTATCGTCAGAGAGCATTTCTTAGGTCGTTGCTGAGAAGTTAAAGGTTTTGAGGCAACTTAGAATTTTATAAACCCTTATTGCTCTACAGTTCAACATTCCAACATTCAAAAACTAAGTGGGTAAGTGTAAACTGTGGGTTTTTTTTAGGGTGGCTTATTTGGGTTTTTTTGTTGGTTTTTTTTTGTTTTTTTGTTTTTTGTTTTTTTTTGGGGGGGGTGTTGGTGGTTTGGTTTTGTTTTTTGGTTTTGCTGGGGTTTTTTTTTTCCCTTGTAATAATGCAACTTAACTAGAAACATTTGTTTTGCAAACTGCTAGAAGAAAATTTTATTTTATTGTCATCATCTGGGTAGATAACGTATTGTGAACAGAAAGTTTAAAAAATACATTAACAAATATCTACAGGGAAACAGCAGACAGTCACCTCACTTCAGCAGTGATATAAAACATGCGAAAGAATCACAGTAGACCAAGTAAGCGATTTTCAAAGTAAAATAATATAGTAACATGAAAGTAAAATATCATTTAGTTTTGTTGCAGTTTAAGAATAGGGTCCTAAATTATAAATAAAATTTTCAGGAGAATTTGAGAGTATGTCCCAAAATGGGCTGAAAAGAACTGAACCATTTCATCGGTTTATGATTTTCCTATATAATCTGAAGTTCAAATATTCTTTCTCTTGCTTGCTTGCTTGCTTTTCCTACTGTATCTCCCTCTGACTTTACCTGCTTCTTTGTGTCAGTAATTGTTTAGGCTATGGTAAGGAACAGCAGTGGAATACAGATTACTTGTAAGCTGTTACAGAGTTAACAAGCTTTTGTCCAAGGAGGTCTGGGTTTGTACAGGGGGTCTTCGGACTTTGTCCAGGAAGATTAGCTGGGCTGTTGTATATGTATATATGTATTTGTATATGTTTATTACCCTTTATGTTTACCCAACTTTGTAAATAATAATTCCATTTTGCTTCCACATTTTGAGCAGCATGGTAATTTACCTTTGTAGGGGTCAATCCCAAACTGTAAGCAGTGTAAACCCACCACAGGTTTACACCGTTTTGCTAACTATACATTTTGGTATTCATTTATCAAAAAAGTGTTGTTACAAAATAGAACTAAATTATTTTTTTATTTTCACAAATTATGAATTATTTGTTATTTACCAAACAGATTGAAAAACAGATTTTTCAGACTTGGAGATCTTGAAGAATCTTCTCTACAGATAATTCAAGGCAGAAATCTGATGTTTATTGCATTTCATCATGAAAACATCTCTACCCCATGCAGACTATGTTTATATTTTTCCTTTGACCATTTAAGAGGCAATGTTTGCCTTTTATCTTTTGCAGTGTCATAACCATATTATGATCTGCAATATTGGCACTCCATCTGTTAAATTATGTGTGAGGAAAAAAAAGTGTTTGTTGTCTAAAAGTGTAGTCCACATTTTGTGTTCCAAAGAGACTTAAAGAAATCCCTGGGAAAAGCGGTGATGAGAATTTTAAGCTCTTCATTGAAATTAGTGTTATGCAAGTAAGAAAACTTAAAGAACTTTCAGTATTTTAGCCCCAGAGATAAAACCGTACAGGTAAATCTCAGTTTCATAAATCATTACACATAAAGCTTTAGCACTACATATATGGTTAGTCTTGTTAAACAAAGAGTACAAGGCTTAGGAAATACATTAATAATTTCAAAACTAAAGAGATTTTTTAAGGAGGTCTTTAAAGATGAAAAAATAATTTAGAAGTATTTGTTATAGGCAGAGGCATTTTCTTTCTGCTTCATCTGTGCATTTTTTGATTCAGAAACATGCACAATAAAAATATTCCGACGAAAATCAAAGAGCTGGTTACCTTAACCTTTAGACAGAAACGGCTAGGAATTTTCCAACATAAAATTTTAAAACCAGAAGTATGGATCAATCTAAATCAGAACTTCTCCCCGAGAAATCAGGAATGTTTTCTTCCATTGATGTTTAAGTGATAGAACAAAAAAGAGCTGGGAGGGAGAGAAAAATGCAGACTGTAGATTTCTTGATCAGAGCAGTATGGGATATAGAAAATTCAGATCAGTTTGGCCCAGATATACCTAGGCATTTCAGCTGCATAACTTAGTTTAAATAATACTCTCTCACTGCTGAAATAATTTTATATATATATACATATATATATATATATATATATATATATGTGTGTGTGTGTGTGTGCTTGTGAGTATATATATTTGTATTTCAATATATTTTACAATGTATCTACATCAATACATAATATCACCAAAACAGTCAGCTTTATTGTTAGGTAACAGAGAAAAAGAGAAGCCTGGAATACTAGGCCTTACATCAGATGATCATCCGCTTTTGTCTTCTACTTCCAAACATAACTTAGATATTTATGTTATTGTCTGTGTTTAGCCTGTATCTGGGGGTAAACTGTAGCAGTTTGTCTGTCACCCCATGTAGTGGAAAGGGTAATTAATTACTGCGAGATGATATTTTAAAAATATTAATACAGTTTATTAATATTAAATATTCAGCACTCACAGCACCCCGATCGCCAATTTAACAATAATAACAGGTTCTAGGCATCATTATGGAAACTGTATACAGGTTATTACAGGATCTAGGAATAACTATTAAATATATACACATTAATTCAACTCAAACTGGAAGAGAAGGCTTTGCAGTTAGTGCACTGCTTGTAGTCAATACTCTGCTTGCTCACTAAATGGATGCAAGAAGCTCCTTTCTGCTTATGGCAGAAGGAAATTTATGAATGCAAGAGGCTTTTGGTATTTACTCACAAAAAATATTATCTGACAGTACCCAAAGCTCATGGTGGGGTTGCTGTCGGTAGCTGTTAAAGGCTTTGGACTTTCCCCAGGCTTCTGGGTGCTGTAGAAAGGAGGCAGACGATCTCTGACCTGGTCCTGGCTCTCTGGATGATCTGTGTTATCTCCAGGGCTTTCGCCTGGGCCGGAGGCTTCCAGGTGCAGGCAGATGTCTTGCAGTGTGCAGTCTCGGCACAGATAGAGCAGATATAATAGCGGAGCACACCTATAATGGCAAAGCGCACACTGTGCTCCCTGCCCATCTCCTTTTATCCATACAGCCTGAGACTAATGGACCTTTGGACACAGGATAGCTAATCAAATGGCAGTTAGCCAGTATTCACCATATTAGGTGAAGCCACAGACTTGCTTTACCCTTTTTAGGGCAGAACACAGGCCTTGCACAAGGCAACCGTGTGCGCCTTGTTTTCTGCAGGGTCTGGGCAGGCCACAGACTCCAGACTTAGTGGCTCTAGATTCTTTGTCCTCTTTCCTGCGGTTGCTTTCCCCAAAACAGAAGGAGGAAGATCAGAAAAACATGTCTGGGCAAGCCAGGACATGTATAAGCCTAATTTGACCTGCTTAGGCCTACCACGACACCCCATGAGGCCTCCCCAGCAGAGAAATCAGGAAAGAAGACCTCCAAGTCAAAATTAAAACATATTTGGAGAAATAGCCAAATTAATATCAATGTCGATACAAGATATACAAATTTACACTCAGCACAGCAAAGGTGAAGCAGTGACACCAATGAGGAAGGCGGAATTCAAGAGCAGGAAGAGGTATAGGCTAAAAAGGAAGCTAAACGGGATGAAACTTTCTCTTTCACAATATGATGCTTATGGCATGGGATACACCTGTAGCAAATTCAGGCCAGCTGTCCTAGCTGCAGCCCGTAATTGACCTGGGATTACGCTCCAGCAAAAACCAGTACAGTGATACAGATTCTCAGATTGTATCAGGTTGGAAGGGATCCTCAAAGGTCATCTTGTCCAACCCTCCTGCAGCGATCACAGACATCTCCAATTAGATCAGATTGTCTCCAGGAACAGGGCCTCAGCCACATCCCTGGGCAACCGGTTCCAGTATTTTACCACTCAGAATTTCTATCTAGTGTCCAACCTAAATCTACCCTTCTCTAGTTTAAAACCAGCATCCCTTGTCCTAACGCTACAACCCCTTCTAAACGGTCCTTTCCCAGTCTTCTTCAGTCTCAATAGCCCCATTTCTTTCACCCTATCTTCATAAGAGTGGTACTCCAGCCCTCTGATCATCTTCATGGCCTTCCTCTAGACCTGCTCCAGCAGGTTGATGTCTCTCTTGTGTTGTGGGTCCCAAAACTGAACACAGTACTCCAGGTGAGGATGTCTTGATCCCGGAGTTGGGAAGGAGATGCATGAGTGAAATTAAGACACAGACAAGGTCATATATCAAGATAAGATTACTAAAGAGAGAGAGAGAGAGAATGGTGCAAACAGAACAGAAAAAGAAAGAAAAGGGAGAAAGAGAGAGAATTGAGAAAGAGAGAGCAGGAGAGATAATTACCACCCCATGGTCCTTCTTTGGTGGTAGGCGGGAAGATATGTACCTGGGCTGCTGTCTCCAGCCTGAGGTGTTCCAGGTGATGTTTTCCCCAAGTAAACTGGCATACCTTCAGACTTCTATACTGTTCCTGGTTCATTGATCATAGCTTTACCTAGCCCACACTGACAATGCATAGATGGCTTCTAGGGTGATGTGGGTTTGGGAGTTACCCGCCCCCCCCGACTTTGTAAAATGACCCAGGCTAAAACTCAGTCGGCTGCAAGTTTAGATGAAGCTATATTTACAGCTCAGCACAATGTACAAGCAGATATATACACTATATACAG
>WBNM01012680.1:404597-417481 GCA_013399055.1 Ramphastos sulfuratus | reverse complement strand
AACCCCCTGAATTTTTCTCCCAATCCNCTGAATTTTTCTCCCAATCCAAAACTATCATTCCCAGTGCTCCAATCCTCCCCCCTCCCCATGCCTCTGCCATCCAAGAGGCCTAAGCGCAGCCTCTAGAGGCCTCAAACCAGGCCTATCCTTACATGTTTGTCCTGATAACACAGCTTCTGCCTGACACAGGGCTGGAGGGGGAGGAAAGGAGAATGAGCTGCCTTGCTGTGAGTTTATGAAGAGATAGCAGCATTATGGGATTGAACAACAATCTTCTAGTCCCTAGAGGACTTTTTTAACCCTACAGTTCCCAACCTGGGACACTACTGCACAAGGTTATTTCTGAGCTCTGCTATCTATGCAACATTACAGTCATATATGGTCATTACAAGCAAAAGAATAAATAAAACATCTAAAATGCACATCAGCTGTCTCATTCTCCAGACATCATGTGATGTTCAAAAGGACTAAGAAACCCAGACATCAGACCCATGACTTTTCTTTACAGCTGGCTGCACAATTCCTCTAAGGTCCAACCATAAAATTCCCTCTCCTCCCTGAACTCTGCTAAATTCCTGTGCTTCACAGGGGAATTACATCTTTTGTGGAGGACAATATTGCCTTCTGCAGCTTTCAAATCTCTGAGTGTTTGAGGAGGAGAGTTACATAAGAGCATGCAATTTATTTCCCTTAGCTAGACAGAAAGTGTGGCCTGAATGAAAGATTGTGGTTCCAGATGTGCTTTAAGAACCATCAGTCACTGCTCTCAGCGGACGTGCAGCTCTTTTAAAAAGGGATTCTTGCCACAAAGTCCTTTAGTCAAGGGCTAAACCTTCGAAAATCATAGAATCATAGAATGGTAAGGTTGGAAGGGACCTCAAGGATCAGCCAGTTCCAACCCCCTGCCATAGGCAGGGACACCTCCCACTAGTACAGCTTACTCAAGGCCTCATCCAACCTGGTCTTGAACACCTCCAGGGAGGGAGCAGCCACAACCTCCCTGGGCAACCTGTGCCAGTGTCTCATCACCCTCACTGCAAACAACTTCCTCCTAACGTCCAGTCTAAATCTCCCTTCTGCCAGTTTAAACCCATTGCCCCTTGTCCTGTCATTACAAGATCTAACCCTAAATGTGAGCATCCTCCCTGAATTTCCCCCTACCCTTCTCAGTGGGTCTGACATCATCCACCACCCCCACCTGCCCTCTGCTGCTGGGGGCAGCTGCTGCAATTTAATTTCAGGCATAGGAAGTTCCATGTAGACATGAGGAGAGATTGCTGAGTGCAATTTAATTTCAGGCATAGGAAGTTCCATGTAGACATGAAGGGAGATTTTTTTACTGTGAGGGTGATGGAACACTGGAACAGGCTGCCCAGGGTGGTGGTAGTCTCCCTCTCTGGAGAAGAGAGGAATGCATCCACCTGGATGCTTTGCTGTGTGATCTGCTATAGGTGATCCTGCTCTGGCAGGGGGGTTGGACTCAATAAGCTTTTGAGGTCCCTTCCTGCCCCTGATATTCTGTGATTCTGAGCAGTGCCTGTTGCTGGAGGTCAGCAAGAGTACACAGACTCCGTTGGCACTCTTTGGCAAAGGCTTGCAAAGATAGAAGTGCATGTGCCAGTCTTGGGTGTCCATAGTAGCTACATATCAGCCCACACCTTGGAGTAGCTGCCAGCACTATCTGCAATTATCAATTAAAACTGTTGAGTCTGGGCCTTGGAGGAAGACCGTGAGAGCCATCCAAGATAAAGACATCTCCACAGCTGAGTCCTACTTACCTTCTCTTTATCTAATTGTACCAAGAGAGGTTTCATAGAGAGAGCCTGACTCATTTCTCACACTTGCTAATTAAATCTTGTTTCAGCAGTAATTCAGTGTTACTGCTCCTCCCTTACAATGTTGCTCCTGCAACCAGCAAAGGACTCTCTGCAACAAAAAATACTGGGAAACTCACTCAGGATTGGACTGAGTAAGTTTCTGTCAAATAAAAAAGAATAGCCAGAACCAAGGATGGCTTCTTCTGAGCACAGGCCAAAGCCTAGCAAATGTAACACCCACCTGGTCCTGAGAAATCCAGGTCAGATGCTCAATTTGGAATCCTGAGGGCATGGGCTGGAGCCTATATCTTCCCCAACAACTGCCAGTGTCACTGTTGGGTTTGTTAAGGGTAACATCATGCTTCCTGAATGGGGAAAACAAACCCAAAAGATCTTAGGTTATTCCTGCAGTGGAATAGAATTATAACCCAAAATATTGATATAAGATGGAGAACCACTTCCTGTAAGGTCCTAGGTAAGACACAGGACTGTTCTGAGGAGCCAAGCATTGAGGAAACAGAAAGGACACAATCATTGTGTCTATAAAGGCTGTTTATTTGCTCCCTGCTGGGTCAGGTGGAACTGATGACCTGGGCACACACAAAACCAGCCATGCTCTCTTCCTTCTCACTCTTTCAGTAGCCCAGTCCTGCCTGAGCCACCACAGGAGGGATCCCACAAAGAAAGGAAATCTGTTTCAACAGCTCCTCAGGTATAGAGACAGCTTGCCTGAGAGCAGAGATGCCTGTCTTCTGTTTTGCTTCTTGCAGAGATGCCTGCCTTTTGCTTGCTTCTTGCAGAGATGCCTGCCTTTTGCTTGCTTCTTGCAGAGATGCCTGCCTTTTGCTTGCTTCTTGCAGAGATGCCTGCCTTTTGCTTGCTTCTTGCAGAGATGCCTGCCTTTTGCTTGCATCTTGCAGAGATGCCTGCCTTTTGCTTGCTTCTTGCAGAGATGCCTGCCTTTTGCTTGCTTCTTGCAGAGAGGCCTGCCTTTTGCTCGCTTCTTGCAGAGAGGCCTGCCTTTTGCTCGCTTCTTGCAGAGAGGCCTGCCTTTTGCTTTACTTTGTGCAAACAGATGAACTTTCATGAAGTTACAGTGCGTGGTGGATCCTGGGAAATGTTCTGCTTCAGCATGGTCTGCCCCATAGGAAGCTAAGCATGGCACCAGCACAACAGATGTATGCTGCAGCCATAATTCATCAGCTGCAGTTATTGTTCAGGTACATTCATGTCTCATTTGGCCATCAGCACCGAAAGCATGAAGGGACTCCCTCAGCACCCAGTGAGCACTGTTTTATTGTTATGGATGAAACAAAGCATAATAAAGGGAGGAGAATTTGCAGGGAAGAGCCCGAGACTTGGGGAGGATTAGAGTTTTGCTCCCAGCTTTACCACAGACCTCATCTGTGAGGTGGAGTGAATCATTTAATTTGTCTGCTGTACAATGGGGGATTTTCCCTTCCCTTTGTTACCTTTATCAGTTTAGAGAAGAGCCTCTGGCAATGTGCAGGCAGCTAACAGCCAGCATGAAGACGCCTTAAGCCAGTTAAGGGGTTTTGAGATGCTTCTGTAGAAGAAAAAAAAAATCTGCTTTGATAGATAGATTATTTTGTTCTGTCTCATAAACATATTTGCTTCTGTAACATTAAGCAAGATGGGATTTTTTTCTTTAATATTTTATGCAGAAAAATGTTAGCATACTGGGAACTTGAAACATCTACTGGACGGGCAACGACTTTTGTGAAGTGAGTAGAGTTGGATTGAAAACATTCTTCTGAAGGACTTTGGTTTCTCTCTTTTAGTTATTCATCTCCCATAGTCAGCCACGGAGATTGGATGGTGGGGCAGTGTGGGAAATCCTGAGGCAACTGGGCCTATTTTCAGAGAACAGTAGGCATCACTCAGATATTTTGTCAATGTTAAACCCAAGAAGGCCTTACTGTCTCAGCTGGGTGAGAGAGCTGGTCCCAGACAAAGGCTCTTTACCCACATCACCCACAACTCAGACAGAAGTAAAATAAACCCTGAGTGATTCTATGATTCTAGTCTACAATTCTGAGCTCTTGCTGGTTTTTCCAGCAGCAAACTCCCATAGCCTGTCCTTAATTACCAAGACTAGCTCATCTCTGTGGGGTTTTGGAGACAGAGATGAGCTGACTTGCATTTACTGTGTGCTGTTAAAGCCCACCGCCGCTGCTGAATGTGCAGGTTCTGACTCAGAAGGACATTTTCATTTGAGCCACACACAGGGGCTCTCTTTCAAACAAACCCCTGTAACTCCAAATAACATTTTTGTGAACTTCAAAGCCCTGGCGAGAGCTTTGGAGCTGACAAATGCAGTGTGAGCAGGCAGCTGGGACTACTGGGCTGACAAAGAAGCCTCCTGGACACACTGACCGTATAAACAAGAAAGGTCAGATCATTCTCCTATGGAATATGACACTGATACTGCTTACCCATGGGGGAACTATTGGGTTACATGAACTGGCATGACCCAACCTCTGTGCAGGACAGTGAAGAGAGCTGTGCACACCAGGCTCTTCTTTTGTAGACCTTGCAAAGAAAAAGCCTGATTGATGGTGTGCCTTTCTAGCAACAGTGTACAGAAAATACCCTCAGCCTTGCCCTTCACTGAAAAGGTGAACATAGCCCTTATCCCTCCTGAGAGAGCAATCAACACCTTGGAGCCCTGGCTCAGCTAAACCAGCAGTGGGCAAAAGCCCCAGGAAAGGAGAAAAGCAACTGTGACCTGCTTCTTCAAGGCTGATGTCTCTCAAGGCCGTTCACAACACAATGAGGATGATGAGAAAGACTCTGCCTCATCCATTCCTATCACCTGCCTTATTCACTGCTATTCCCATGTGCCGCTTTCCTCCATCTGGCACTCTCTCTCCTTTCCAGAAAGAACCCATCTCAGTTAATGGGTCCTGAAGGCAGGAATCATGTTTGCCATACACTCAAAGGCAAGCACACTGCTCCCAGGCCCAACAACATTAACCTTCTGCTGGTGCAACTCACTGGGGGAGCTCAGAGAAGAATGAGATCCCTAGAGAAGCTGAGTCACATGGAGGTGAGGTAAGCTGGTGGACCCGTGACACCAGCAGGTCTCCAGTTTATCAGAGGGAAAAAATGTGAAGAAGATATTGCAAAATGTGCCTCCCACAGGCAGACATGGAGTCACTGATAAACGATCTTCAAACATGGCTGTTCAAATAACATTTGAATCATTCTCTGACTCAGTGATCAATGAACGGCAGGTGACAGACACAGCAACACCTAGCTTAGACAGCAGAAAATGTTAAAGAAAGCAGGCAGCAAGGTGTGGCACCCACAGCTTAGCCCCCAGTGAGCCAGGTCAGAAAATTACTGAAAAAGTCACTCTTTCAAATAAATCCTTTATAAAGCTGTAATAGCAGAGCCTACGTTAGAAAATGTTTATCAGCTCCTTTAGAGACAATAGTAATTCTTAAAATGGGACAGCATTTATCCTCTGGCTCTGTCCAGTTTCTCCTAATCTTCATCTGCTTCTCTGGCACTTCTCCAATTTCTTGCTCTTGATTAAAGAGCACTGAGAATCTCTCTCAAAATAGCAGTGGGGATCAAATTACATCTGCTCCAAAAGCAGGGAAGATAAGAAGAAAATGAGGAGAAAACAGTTAAACATTGCCTAGGTGCATCTTTCAGGGCCTTGCTAGGAGACCATTCTCTTCAATGAGTTACAAGTGAAATCAAGTGTTGTCCCATGGAGAAATCCACACAGCTGTTGGCTCAGAACAGTGGCTTCCCAGCTGCCTGGTAGGAAAAATCAGAGGGTTTCAGTAAATGACTAAACAGATATGAACATTGATGACAGGAATTAGCCATTTCTGTAACCCAAGATTGACCAAGACATGAGCATACAATCTTTTTCTTTTTACACAAGTAGTCTTAGTGACACCATTTTGCCACATGCAAGTAAGTTTGCAAGACTTTTGATTTTGAAAAGTCCAACATAAGCAACCACTCCTTCCCAACCAAACCCAGCCAGAGTTTAAACACCTTTCCTGATGGACTTAGAGGTATGTATCTGGGGAAAAAAAAAAAAAACAGACTGCTGATCTTTGGAAGCACTAAGTAGCACCACTCCCATTACATTGCAAGACATGTTTTGAGGATTAAAAGTGACTCTTTTTATTAAAAGGACTGCAAGGCCACAGTTTGGCCAAAGTAGCACCAGAAGTCAGTGGCAAAGCTAGAATGTAATCTCTGAGTGACTGGCCTGCACTCTAATCTCCTGGCACCTTTAACTCCTTGCCTGATGGAGCCAAGGAAAAGTGCAGAAGGTGCATGATGGAATTGTAGCTGTGCAGGTTAGACCAAATGCACCATGAGCCCCTTGCTGACATACAGTCCATGGCAATGTGCAAGATGACACTGTGCATATGCCTTGGGTCCTTCCCAGGTCGGGGCTGTCTCCAAGGTACCTGCAGAGAGCACAAGGCTCCCAGCAAGGCCTTCACCCAGGCAGTCCAGGNTCCAACCCTATCATTCTATGATAACAAACTCCATCCTACAGTGAAAGACTTTTGCTTGTTCTGTTGCTATTGTGAATCGATAGAGAAATCTCTCTTTCCTCACACCAACATGATGGAAGTCACATGCAACAAGGTGCCAAGCTTTCAGAAAAGGCATTGTGCTACCTTTACTTTTGGTAAGGATGGTGAAGAAGAAATCAGGAGCCTCTGAGGGTTTAATAACCACACAGCTTGCAAAGACTTGGTGAGGGAGTCTCTGATGTGAAGCCCCAAGCTGGGTTTCAGGAGACACAGTGCTCTCCCAGCTGCAGCAGCTCCAGGCTGGCCAGTCACTCCGTTTCTTCACGTGGCAGCTCAGCTAAGGTGGGTGGTGAGCTCATTTCCCTCTCTCATATTCCTCCCACCTCAGGAAAGGTGATGTGAGGATAAGCCGATGAACACATGCAGGCTGCTTCGATCCTGCAGTGGCAAGCACCAGAAAGGCCCCACGGACACAAGAGAAGCAGGATGCCAGCAACAGCTGCCAGACCTGAGCACGCATGCAGACCCCTAGAGGAGCTCACCATGGCTTTTAAAGGACCTGTTCTCCTGGGGCCCATTTGTTTGTTCCCATCCTCTCCCAATCCAATATGTTATCTTTACATCGCAAAGTTTATTTCTGAACATGTCAACACACTTCTGAAAAGGTCAGACACATGAGGGCGTGCACCTGTGACGGTGCACAGGGAGACACAGACACAGCTGCATTCCTGGAAACCACGATTTGGGGGACTTTCACAGGCAAGTCTGACACAGCAGCTAGGTTGGTAGACATACATAGCCAAGCCACCACCATCCGGGTTTTGTTGTCACTCCCATTTAATTTCTGTGCTTTGCATGAAAATCTGAAGGTTGCTTTCTAAGTATAGGTTTTGCTGGCTTTGTTTGAAAGCTTGCCACAGATCTCAGACACGGTAACACCAGCAGGGTGCTAGCTGAACTATATTTATCAATGTATTTCATAAAGGAAAAGCTTAAGTTGTTTTGAGAAGTTGAGGTCTTGTCTTTTCTTCCTCTCTTTCCCTTGCAGCAGACAACTCAGTTCTATTTGCCAGGTGTCACCCTGACAAGTCAGGTATCATTAAAAGAGGAGAATCAGGATCTGTTTACATGCAGCTCATGTTTAAGCAAGACTTGGAAAATGCCATTATGTAGCTTTCTTCTCCCTTGTTTGTTTTTTTTATATATTTAGAAAATATATAAAGAATAACCTGTATTCATCCTTTAGCCTGAGCCTTGCCCTGCTCCCAGGGTATAGAATTATAGAATTGTTTTGGTTTGAAATGACGTCAAAGATTGTTGAGTCCAACCATCAACCTCACCACTGTGGCCATTAAACCATGGCCTAAAGTGCCATGTCCATGTATTTCTAGAACACCTGCAGGGATGGTGACTCCACCAGCTCCCTGGGCAGCCTGTTCCAATGCCTGACCACTCTTTCAGTAAAGAATTTTTTCATAATGTCCAACATAAAACCTCCCCTGGCACAAATTATACCTATTTCCTCTATTATTCAATACTATGGGAGAAGAGATCAATCCCCCACCTCACTACAACCTCCTCTCAGGTACTGGTATAGAGCAATGAGCTCTCCCCTCAGCCTCTTCTCCAGACTAAACAACCCCATTTTCCTCACCCCCTCCTTATAACACCTTTTCTCCAGACCCTTCACCAGCTTTGCTGCCCTTCTCTGGACATGCTCCAGCACCTCAGTATCTTTCTCGTAGTGACAGCCCCAAATCTGAACTCAGTATTCAAGGTGCAACCTCACCAGTACTGAGTACAAGAGCATGATCACTTTCTTAAGTCTCTATCAGCTGTGAGACCCCAGCAAATGTGATTGACAGCTGGAGATTGCTGGCTGCTGCTGCCAGGAGTAGTCACAGTGACCAACCAAACACCTTTAAACTAGGGCCTGCAAATAGAACTATTTAAAACAGTGAGCCAGTGTAAACAGCCTTTGCAGCAATAAAACAAAGTGGCATGCTTTTCCAGGTGACATACAACAGGTAGGTCATAGATCCTGTTAGGCACCTGGAGATGACCCAGAGCCACATGTCCTCTCCTTTTCTCACAAGCCCATCTGCAGTGGGGGACACCTCTTTCCAGAGCTGTGTAACCACTTGTTCCGCAGGTTCCCATTTGGACTGAGAAAGGCAGAAGGATTCCCAATGCCACCACTCCTCCCACTAACACACAGGCTTCCTCCCTCCAGGTGTCTGAGGAAGCAGCAGTGGGAAAGGCTGGAGCAGCACTGGTGGAGTTCTGCTTCAGACCTTCAGGCACAGATGCATGAGGCCCAGAAAAAAATTAATTTTTTTTAATAAATAAATAAATAAATTTAAAAAGCCAACAAGAACAAAAAACCCACAGGGCAAAATTAACATCATAACTCTCCACTACTACAACTCTACTTAGCAGCCAAGTCCCACCAGAAGGGCAGGTCTGGAAATGACAGGGGAGACACTCCCCAAGAGAGTGCTGAAATGCAGGTATTCAACCTGTCTGGTATGTCAGCATGTCAAGGCCACAGCACTGATGGGATGTCTGCAAATGGGCTGCTGAGGGCAGCTGCTTTGGTACTGTGTGCTGGGGCACTGGTTCCTTACACAGAGCTCCCAAATGCTTCCCAGCAGGGCATGACAAAGATGCTCAGAGGGTTGCAGCAGCTCTCCTATGAGGACAGGCTGAGAGAGAGTTGGGGCTCTGCAGCATGAAGAAGAGAAGGCTTCCAGGAGACCTTATAGTAGCCTTCCAGTATCTGAAGGGGGCCTACAGGAAGGCTGGGGAGGGACTATTGACAAGGTCTTGCAATGACAGGACAAGGGACAATGGGTTTGAACTGGCAGAGGGGAGATTGAAACTGGATGTTAGGAGGAAGTTCTTTACAGTGAGGGTGGTGAGACACTGGCACAGGTTGCCCAGGGAGGTTGTGGCTGCTCCCTCCCTGGAGGTGTTTAAGGCCAGGTTGGACAAGGCCGTGAGTAATCTGTGCTAGTGGGAGGTGTCCCTCCCTATGGCAGGAGGGTGGAACTAGGTGATCCTTGAGGTCCCTTCCCACCTTACCATTCTGTGATTCTATGGCCAAGAGTGCCCACACTTGCTGATCAGAAAGCATGGGCCACCCTCACGAGCTGCTCCACCTCAAGCAACCACTCCTGGCACTGCCTGTTCCTCATCAAGCATTTTGATGAATGTCAAACATTAGATTCCAGAAAATGTCCAAGGAAATAAATCCCAGCAACATGAAGGTAACAAATTACAAGCCTAAGCATTTATTTCATCAGCCTTGGAATTTCCCTGCTCCAAATGATAACGAAACCAATATCATCCATTGAAAGAAACAATACAGAATATCTTATTCACTGTGTAGGAAAAGTTCCCCTGAAAATCCAAATATTTGATAAATCACAGCCTAACTACTGAACCACTTGTGGAAAATTTTAAAGATGTACCCATGAAAATGTCCATGATTATTCAGAAACATATCATTCATAATTTCAAACCATTTGTGAGCTCTATATAGAGTGATTAACATGGTGGGAAGGGAAACTCTGGATGAAACCCAGCACTGTGTAGGCAAGAAAAGTACCATAGCTCTTCATGTAGACACTGTTGTTAGTGCACTAAACCATATTTTTTCTTCTTCCCACCCCTCATCCATGAGGACAGGCTGTGCTGTCCCTGCCATGCTAGCTACAACAGCACTGGACACTGCCAGGGAAAACCACTCACTAGGACAGAGGATGCTTCATAAATGCCAGAAGATGCTTCATAAATCATAGAATCATAGAATGGTAAGGTTGGAAGGAGACCTCAAGGATCACCTAGTTCTAACCCCCTGCCATAGGCAGGGACACCTCCCACTAGTACAGGTCACTCAAGGCCTCATCCAACCTGGCCTTGAACACCTCCAGGGAGGGAGCAGCCACAACCTCCCTGGGCAACCTGTGCCAGTGTCTCACCACCCTCACTGGAAACAACTTCCTCCTAAATGCCAGAAGATGCTTCATAAATGCCAGACACTTGGACTGATGCTGACTGAGTCAGTGCAAGGATGGAAGAAGGATCCATGGACACAAGGTGACACAAGTGAGAACAGCAGTGAGTATAAGTAAGCAGTAAGAGTATTTAGGAGGAAGTTCTTTCCAGTGAGGGTGGTGAGACACTGGCACAGGTTGCCTAGGGAGGTTGTGACTGCTCCCTCCCTGGAGGTGTTCAAGGCCAGGTTGGACAAGGCCTTGAGTGACCTGTTCTAGTGGGAGGTGTCCCTGCCTATGGCAGGGGGTTGGAACTAGATCTGGATCTGTGAGGTCCCTTCCAACCTTACCATTCTATGATTCTACAAACTGTTCCCTAATCAGCCAATCATGTTATGCTGCTCTAAATCATGCCTTTAAGTTGCAACATCTGAGGGAATCACAAGGAAGATGCCATGCCTCAAACCTAACAAATCTCCACTTAAAGTCAATCAACATGCTCCAAATAAATTAAAAAAAAAAACCAAACCCAAAGGTATCTACACATTTTTAATATAAACATCTAAAACTATTGTTGACTTTAATGCAACTATTCACTTGCCATAAAATCACCATATTTATAGTGATGAATGCTGTTGAACAGTCATTATGTTCCACCTCCCAAATAGTCACCCCTAAAAATGGGAGAAAATTATTTCTGTATGATTTTAGTCCTTTGGACAGGCACAATAAATACATTGCCTTCGTATTGTCAATGACAGCTTACCCCCTTTTAAAGTAATCTCTGTGCCCTAGCCCCCAGTTTCTATGTATAGTACACCCCCTCAGATGTTTAAAGAGTGAGACTCAATGTTTGCCATCATTTTGGAGTTATCTTTGGCAAACAAGGAATTGACTCCAGGATAATCCCCTAGAAGGAATATATCTGTCCTTCCAAAATCCACATTCAGCCTGGCTCCTGTTGTACTAAGAAATTCAGGTCCAAAGCACATGGTAGTGATCTTAAAAATTACAATTTAACCTTCAGTTCACTCCCAGTTTATCTTTTAGAGAATCCTCTAGACTTAGTGCCAGAAGAGGTTTTGCACCAAAATAAAACCAGAAGCAGCCTTAGTGTAAATTTTTCTTCTCCACAAGTAGAAAATCTGTAAATTTTAGCATTATAAGAGCTAGGAGAATGGGAGAGGCAATCAATATTTATGCCTGTCTGTCTATCTATCTATATCTGTCCCCTCTGTTAGTGCTCAATTGCACGATGGCACAGAAATCATTTCACCTTTTTGTGCCTCTCTTTGACCATGGAAAACGAGGAAAATAAAGCTTCTTTACAGCTAAATTGCTGTCCTTCAGGATTCATTCAGCAGCACATCTGAGCCCGTTTAAAACAGGTGAAACAAAGAGAGCTCCTGCTCAAAAGGGCTCACTACTTCCACACCCCCAGAGACGGCAGGTAAGTGGGAAAAACAAAGGGGGCATGGGAGAGGCCACAATGAACTGACAAAGCTGCAGCAGCTGTTGCAGTGCATCGTTAATATTAAAGGATGGACTGATGCTAGAGAGTTTCACTAAGCTCCACCTGGTTTAATGGATACTGTGGCTTCCATAGCAACAAATTAGTTTCCAAAAAAGTTAAAACCCCCAAACCTAATAAAGCCAGAGAAAGATGTGACATGCACAAAATATGGGATGGGGCTATAAAGTTTTATTGCTGCTTCTTTGGCATAACCTGCATAATTCACCAGTGCTTCTGCCACTCAGATGTATTGTGGTCATGGTTGTAAAATTTTACAGCCTCCTCACAGCTTGGCAAATTTTCTGCTGATTTGTCTCTTGCAAACACACCAAGAGGAAAACGTGAAAGTGCCAAGTCACAGAGACGTTGCCTCTCCCCTCACAACCTGTTGCACCATGGAAGAAGGACCTCAGATTAAAGAGGATTGTGGTATGTGCCAGCTTTTGTAGTCACTTCGTACTGCATCAGTGTCTACACTTGTTGGTATTAGTCAGGTCAGAACAAATGGTCACTGATGGAGATCTCATCTGCATGGTAGGTGATGCTAAGATGATGCCATCTGTGAAGTTTGCTGCTAGAATCAGAGGAGCAGAGCCAGGAAGGTCCAGGACATCTGTTGCTGTGCTTACAGCAGTACAAAGCACAAGATTCACCACAGGATAAATTAGATTCGGCTTCTTAAGCATCATCAACGATGCTTGTTAAGCATCATCAATGACCTCTCATGAAAGCTTCATGTTTGCTTCCCAGCAACCATTTCAGAGTGTGAGGGAAATGCACAGCTCTCAGAATAGCAGAGTAATAGGACTTCCACCACTGCAGCCCAAACCAATGCCACTGCCTCAGCACTCTTACAAGGTAGGACTTACAGCCATAGTGATTCCCAAAGTTCAAAAAGTGTCTAGAGCACAGAATCACAGAATGAATCAGGTTGGAATAGACCTCCAAGATTATCAAGTCCAACCTACCACCAACACCACCTAATCAACTAAACCATGGCACCAAATCTAGCCTTTTTTAA